>APFE030455417.1:0-10454 GCA_000404065.3 Pinus taeda | reverse complement strand
ATTGCGATGAAGCCCAGACCCAAAAGGGTCCGAGAAGTGAAATCTATAAAATTTGAAGTACGGAGGGAGGCCATTTTCATGTATTTCTCGTGTTTTTCAAAGTATTTCAATAAAAAGGGAAACACAGGGCTAGGCCACTTGCGATAGGCGACAGTGACCCAAGGGTGGACTCGATAGATAAATAAACCATACTTGAGGACTTTTGAAGTCCGAAAGACACAGAATGGGTGGGATTTCTCAGTATTACAATGTTTTCTGTATAGAACAAAAAACAATCATTATTAAACATTTTAAAGAGATCGCAGAGGCCCAAATAGCCATTCCATCACCTAAAAGAGGTCGAGAGACAGAGACAGAAGGCTGGAAGTGGAAAGGTGACAGCACAGCATGATGTAGCCTGCAACAGAATTGATCATTGAGCATCAACAATGCAACACAACCCGTTTAAACCCAAAGAGATCATGGGGCATCTCTGGCATGAGAGAGATCCTTGTGAGCGCAACCAGAATACCTGAAGGTGTTTATTCCTCTGTCATAAGGAGAAAAAACCTCCAAGCCATGCTTGCCGATTCAAGATGTCAAACAATGAAGGGACAAAGAGGATAGATTAAGACTCCGAGCCTTGGAGAGCTCAGGAGAATTGTAAATGGCCTATAAAAGGCTGGAAACTAGATGTAATAAAGGTTCAACTTCTGGAGACTACTGAGACTTTGCTGCTCAAGCTTCTCATCTTCATTCATTAGCAATACAAGCTTCTTTCGTTGTTATATGTTCAATGTTCATTTTCTCTTATGTTCTAAGATTTCACTTGAGCAGTTTGTTCATGTTTCTTTCGTATCTAATGTCAGATAACTGTCATCTTATCTCTGCATTGATAAATTAGATTTGCAAGCTTCTTTATTGCTTGTAGCTAGCCATTCGTATGTGTTATTATATATGCATCTGCCAGTAAAATCAGTTTTCTCATTTGTTGCCTGTAGCTAGCCATTCATAAGTGATTATATATATGCATCTGCTGGTATGGTCAGTATTCTCCATCCATTCATTGAATCTACAAACTATTGAACATTAGTGGTCTAAAGCCTTGTAAGCTGAGGGTGTTCATGCATGTCTTGAGTAAAAACATAGTTGAAATGATTATATGGCTTGATCCAAACCATAATTTATTCCAATAGTTCAGAGAACAATATTGAAGATTATATGTTACCAGGCATCTCCGAGCTGCAACCTAGGAGAGTTTTCTGGAGTGATAACAAAGACCACAGTTCAGGAGAGACTCTTGTTAATCATTAATCAATGAATGACCAATGATCCATTAACCATAGGATACAAGAATATTTTTAAAGTACTGAACACTAAGTATAAGATAGAGGGAGGTTTGAAGATGAAGGTCGAGAGAAGAGCATGAAGAAGAGACCGAGCCAAATTTCAACCAGACGAGACAAGAGCCACAAAATCAAGCCGAAGGAGTAGAACAAAGAAGAAGCAATGCAACACTTAGTTTTTTTCTCGTGATGGAATTTTTTCATTTGATAGTGTCGATATATGTCACATGAGAGAGTTAGGATATGAAGTTAAATGTTTCAGGATGGAGGGTTGGAAGCACGTAATTTTTATGAATTACAATTTATAAAAACTGGCAAGCACCAGGGATCCATTTATTACAAAACTGCAAGAGATATAAAATTTCCCCATTCCCTGGACCATTAAACCGAGAAATAACTTTAATTGAGATTCAGGCATATGTGCTATAAATAGGTGGAGCATACATGGCATAGTGAAAATACATGAAGAGTGGGCCATGCCCGGAAGCTCAGAATCCCAGAAGATTGAAAACCTGAGACTTCCATTTAATTCCAAAAAGGAAAGGAGAGGGAATTTGAGAGTGGGTTCATGTGACAAGTGGACACCCATAAGCGAAGGTGTAGGAAGGATCATTAAAGTGGGCAACATGGAAGCACGAGACTAATTTTAATTATGCATCGGGTATCAAAAGGACTAGACTAGAATGACGGAGAAAAAAGTTATAGGGCATGGTATTGTACAAGAAATAGTTGAATTTTAGAAAAGGGTGTAGACAGAGGTATGTGCACTTGTTTTAATAGATAAGGCTAATACTACGAGTCTTGAAAATGGTATTACCCTTCGACTCCTCCCACTATGATCGGTTTGTTATGTAAAGGATCATAACCTTTAATTCTACCACCGTGATTTGTATTTGGAAGGGATTTATATTCCATGAAATGAGCATGTGAACTATGTTGTAGGCATTGTCCTTCTAGAACAGACTGGGCACTGTGGGTTTTTAGAGTAGGCTCAAAATTGGCCTTGCATCAACACCTTTGAAATCCTTCAAAGATTCCACATGGAGGATTTCAAACCCATGGATACTCCTCTAAGAACTATCCAGTGGAAAGTGAATTCTTCTACATGAGAGGCAGTAGATGGAACTATGTAGTGACAATTGATGGGGTCCTTTATGTACTTGGTGAACACAAGGCATGACATTTGTTTTTCAGTGAACCAACTTAGTTAGTTGATAGTGGATCCCACCAAGCTTCACTACAAAGCTGCAAAACATGTGCTAAGATACCTTAGAGTCACAACAAACTTTGGTTTATTGTACAAGAAGACTAATGGAGTGAATCTTCAAGGCTTCAAAGATGCAGATTGGGCAAGGAGTCCCTCAGATAGGAAGAGAACATCAAGAGCAATCTTCAATTTTGGTTCATCAACAAATTCTTGGTACAAAAAGAAATAGATATTTTTAAAACTTAGCTCAGTAGAGGCTAAGTATATGGTCATTAGTCAAGCAACATGCGAGGCTATTTGGATGAGGAATATCCTAGTTGGTCTCTTCAGTTAGGGGATTGAGCATACATTGATCCACTGTGACAATCAAAGTTGTATAAAACTCTCTAAAAATCTAGTGTTTCATGATAGCTCCAAGCATATATACATCAGGTACCACCACCTGAGAGATTGTGTGCAGAATAGGATTGTTATGTTACAATACATTCCTATAAAGGAGAAGGACGTAGACATAAGGCTTTGTTAAAAAACAAGTTTGAGTTCCATAGGAGAAGGATTGGGATTGTTTAGAACCCTTTTCTTTCTACGAGGGAGTGTTAAATTGTAGTAAGAAAAGGCTTCATTTGACCTGTATCTTAGTCAAATGAAGAAATTCTAATTTCCACTTTAGCAAGATGAGTTTTCAAGCAGTTAGCAGGAGTGACATGGCCAAATTACTCAGTTAGGTCAATCAATTCAAGTTTCTGGGCTAGAGATAGAGTTGTATGCAAGTTGGTGGCTAAGATCTAGCTATCTAGAGGTGTTATCTTTAGTGAAAGTCAATTATCTGATCTCTAGTCTAGAATACAGTCATTGTGAGTTTAGTTGAGTAGTTGTAACTGTTATAAACTCATCTAACTCTAAGTTAACTAGCCAATTTACTAAAAATAGACCTAGTCATGCATGGAATTTGAATTGTCTAGTGAAATTGGAGAGAAAAGGAATAATGTAATAATTATTATATAATAGTGAGTGTAAAGTGTATTCATGTAGCAGGTGAGATAATTTCCTCAAGAATTACACAAGGAAATAGAAGGAATCAAGAGGTCTATTTTGGCTAAGTATTGGCGAGAGCAGATTTGGGAGGAGGAGATCAGTACTACATCACAGATTTATCTTCAAGCATTCAAGCAGTCACTATAATAAATCATTGTTCTCATATGATATAATACAAACATAGGATGGGTTTTTCCCCAATGGATTCCCCATTAAAAGTTGTGTTAATTGTGATTGAATGATTGTATGTGTTTCTATTGTCATTTTTCATTCCGCAGAATTTAGTAGAATTAATCTGTGCCTATTAATTTCAGTTTGATTTCATTAGCAACTGAAAAATTTAGATTTATTTCTACACTCATTATATAAAAAATAATAATAAAAAATCTCTAGTTCATATATAACTACAAAATATTAAAAGCAAAAAATATATAAAAAGAAAAAAATTTAAATACTAGCCTGGAAGAAAAATTCAATTCAATTTCTAAAATCTACACGCCTTCTGCCATTCTCCATAACACAACTAACGGGCTTCAAGGTTATATTATATAACAAGGCTCGTCATGTATTTGGGTTGGGATTTGTTTTAAAACAAAAAATAATATTTTATTTAGGGAGGAACCCACACCCGAGATCCTCCCTTCCTCCTTAATCGAATACTACTAGGGTCCATTTTAAATCATCTCTAGGCTCCTTTTCCTTCTAGGCCTCCCCTTTTACCCACTAATCCCTCACATCCTTATAACCCCCTTCCCTCTCCCTTATATACCTCTAACATCTTTAATGAACCCAAAAAGCCACTATATGTTTTTAAATTTTTTTAAGTAACATTTTTTAATGATTTAGTTAAATAATTTAATTTTTATATAGTTTTATTTTAATACAATTAATTTATTTATATTTTAATAAATTTAATAATGATAATTTGTTTAAATTTAACTTTTAAATATTAATAATTTGTATATATTAATAAAAATACTAAAACTTTGCCTCGGCATACATTTTCCAGCACATTGGCAGTTTTGGCACCCTGATTTTCGAAGGCTCCACCTTAACTTCTACTTTTCCAAATGAGGCATAGGATGGCTCATCAGAAAGATATGATCATGAAGAATAATATAGGATCGTTAAACCACACAAATATATACATTTAATATGAATAAAAATTATCATAATTTGAGGCTTTGAATTTGTAACCAAAATTAATTTTTTGGGTTTTGTTTTTGAATTTTCATTTGCCAAAACCTCCTACTATTGCAAATTTCTTTGAAGATAGACTTCTTGGGTGAAATCCCATTTGATAGAGATCAATGGGGAGCACAATTTTTTTTTTAATTTATTCATTTAATTATATTTTTTAAGTTTGAGAGTTTGTTTCCCAAATTCTAGCATTATGATTTATTGTGCAAAATTAAATCATTTTATTTGAACTTTGATTGGTTTTTGCAAGAGATCGTTGGAACTGATGGACTAATATATCTTGAGCAATCCATTGACCATAGAAGTAAATAAGATGAATTGGGAGCTCCCAATTTGATGGATTTGAGCTTACCTTCAACATTTCTCCATTTTGTATTTCTCTGTAAAATTATAAATAATGTTTTAGAGAATGAGGAAGAAGTTCCCCATCACTAAAACTAGAGATTCTAGGAACTTCTGTAAAGGTAATTTGAATTATAGGGAGGGAGGGAAAATCATGTCTGAGGATATTGGGGGTTTTCTTTTAAGGATTCAATCTCTATTAATGGGTAGAAATTGCACTTTAATAATTCTTCCTTCCACTAGCAGAGCTGGTCATTTTAAGGATATTGTTGGATATCCATTGGGTAACATAACAAAGGGATCATGTTTTATTCATTGTATTTACAAACACTTTTATTTTTTAATGAAATTTGTATTCATCCTATGACATATTTGTACCAATTATTTCATATTTTGCACTCATGTTGAATATGTTAATGATTGTTCATTAGATCAACTATCTTGTCCAATGGAATTATAAATATGTTACCTATTTCCTATTTTCCTGAGTGTTTAAATCAAAATTTTGAGTAACTATTTAGTCAAAAAATATCTATCGGAAATTGATTTAACTGTCATGAGAATTGAGTGAACTTTTTCCCAGTTTTGATGGCTTACTTTTCAGTAGTTAAATATCAAAAATAGATCATGAATGCTAGTAATAATATCAAATGAGAGAACTAATTTGGAAACTTGGCATTTGTGATAAAAACCATGTTAAATCCCCATGTTAATTGAATTCTTAAGCTTGGTATTTGGGAGATATCTCCTAAGTATCAATTTACGTTAGTTTTCTTTACTTTTTTGCACTACATTTAGATTAGATTTATTGCTAAATTAATTAATTTCATTCGTAGGAGTCCCCTCACATAAGGAAAAACCTTAGGTGTGTCTTGGTTGAGCCTTCAAGTCAACTTTAGGATTTATTTCTTTAAAGATAGTAGCAAGAGGATAATTTCAATATCCCTCTTCTCGTTGATAGTTAATTAGCAACATCACAAGTCAGCAAGGAGAGTGAGCAGGTAACTAGACCGAATAGAACCAGTTAGAGCCATAATTTATATGGATAAGATTCTAATTTGCGACTCTCACTAGATGGCCTTCCCAAATGTTGATGAGATCATTTTTTGCCATCAACACAAACATAGCAATTTGATATGGAAATATTGAAGTATAGTAATCAACTGTGATAGAATCATGGGGAGGAACATCATTTGGAAACTTGTTCAAAATAATGTTAAACCACTGATTGAAATCTTTGACCCTTTCTTTCTTCCCCATCTTCAACGAGCTTATCTCCTTAAGTAGCATGGCAGATGTCCTTTTTTCAGCAAAATTTTGAAGGAAATCCTTTCAGAGTTCATCCCAAGTTTGAATAGATGCTACAAGAAGACTGTGGTACCATACAATGTCCTTATTCTCAAATGCGCATGGAATTAATATACATGAAATATCCTCATGTTGTACATTCATGATCCTTAGTGACAAATATAAATTATTAATGTGGTCTTAAAAAATTCCTTTATCTAGGTCATACTAAGTAATATGATTTTTGGGATGGCGAGGTAAGTCACGAAGAATACCTTGAATATATAGAGTGGGCTATGCCATCCAGGCCAAAGTTTGTGGTTGATTGCTGGCAATGTTGTTGTTGTCTTTGTTGCTTTCGGAATCAGAGCTTGAACCTTTGCTATTATTCGGTAAATTCCCTTCATTCCTTAAATTCTATTTTCCCTCAGATCCTTCAACCTGTTCAGTGTTCTCGAGAGGTCCTTGGTGTTTACCCTCTATATTTTCCCTTTCAATATTCTCCCCCTCAAAGTCCTCAGAAATGGCTTGAATTTCGACGCCTTCTATCGAGTGTCTTTCTATATCATCTGCTAAATCATCCAAAGTAAAATTAACCAAATCTGCAGTTGTATTGAATAGGCTTCCATATTAAGTTATGTTTGGGTTGTTCACAAATTTATGGGGAAAGATAGATGTAATAGGAATAAGTCTAAGACTCTTAGTGAACTAATGACTGATAGGGCGTAGCACTTTCAACTAGTCATATATGACTTTGTACACTAGTTTCAGGCTATCAGGAGGGGATTTAACCTCAGGAACCTCCAAAATAGAATAGGTAGGTGAATGGGAATGATGTTGGTTACTTGCTTGTTTAGAATCCAAGAGGAAGGAATGAGGATTTATTCCAGCCATACAATGGTAGCCCTCCTTCTAGCCCCAAAATATGTTAATGGGTTGGATTTTTCCACCAATAGTTAGGGGATCTCCCTAGTGAAAAATATGAATTAGAATCTACACCGTTTCGGTTAGGAGTCCCATATGGTATGTGGGCTCAACATCCATCATGTTGCTTAGATAGTTTTTTTGGACAGGATGAACAACAAGCATTAGAGAAAAAATAAATCCTTTAATAAATAGAAGTTAAGAAGCTTTATGGAAACCTAACATATGAGATGTCGTAAACATAACAATAACTAAATAAAATAACATGAATGTTAAAAGAAGACTTCAATTAAAGTTCATGTATAAAGATCAATATTCATTTATTGACTATGAATTAGTTCATAGTCGACAAAAAACATGAAAGCATATGAAAGCATACAATCCCATAAATGGTATGTGCTTAATTAAACAAAGAAGTTCATTAATATAAACACAATGAAAGAAAAACATATACCATCATATCACCACAAGAAAAGTCACACAATTCTTGCAAACACATGTAAGGAATTGAATACTTAGGCTCAAAGAGATTTAGACATGAAGTTGAAATATTTACAAAACCATAAAATAAAATGTCCATGAAAGACATTATTGGATATGCAAAGGGACCACTTGAATCCTTGAGAAGATCTAAAATCTATCAAAAGAATATCCACAAGCCAATTCCAAAACTGTGAAAAATTTACATCTAGCAATGAGGGTTTCTACATAACCTTTCATTTTCCATGTGACTCTCTACTCAAAATCCTAATTCACTTTTAACAAAACACAAATTACATTAAAATTAAGGAAATAAAATATTATTAATCAACCAATCTAGTGATGGAAATTTCTGGCACATCTACCTATAGATCTTGAACCAAATATACTTTCCAAATATTGTATTCACCTATGATAGTTATGACCTTGTATTGTAGCTCATCCCAATGTCTATTAAGGAATTATAATGCATCTGAAACCAATATTGGCTTATTGGCTAGTATCTAACTCAATAACATGGCAATCTTTGTGTGTAGCTTAATAGGCCCAACTACACACAATGCTCTCACATATTTCATAGCTTGCCTTCTATAGAAAATTTCTTAATTGGGACTAGAAATTCTTAGGTCTCTTGCTTGAATTATTCTATTGATCTAGTTTCACTTAGTGCGCCTTTAGAAGGTATTTTGTGAATCTTGACAAGAGATTCCAACCCATTGTACAAGGTCTTCTAAGAAGCCATTCCTTTGTCCAAATTCTTGCTTAACTTATCATGTGATTGCATCTTGATCTTGACATCAACTTTATCCTTCTCTGTTTCTATCCAATTTTTCCTTGGGATCCCTTCAAGCGCATTGTGATACTTGATGGTCCATTCATATATAAGATAAATCTTTGATGAGGCTAGCTTGATTATTATTCCTCTTTCTTTTACCTCACTTTGCTTCTAGGGAATGGAGCCATAACTTGATAAAGAGTCAACATATAATTATAAAAAAGATCCACATATTATTCTTATGACTTGAATTCTTCAAGAATGCATGCTTGCAAGTCCTCACTTTGGTACTGTGAAATTAAAAAAGTATGCTTCTCATTCTGGAACTCTATAATCCTTTCTTTAGAGGTGTCCAACTTTCTTTTAAGTCATCATTTTGTTTTGTTAATTGAACTATATTTATTTCTATAGCATATGAAAAGGCAGTTTCAATGGAAGCTATCATTCCAGGGTTCATTGTGGTGTCCATGACTATCTCCCTTTCAGTAATGACTGATAAGGGATTCACTGGGTTCCTAGCCAAGCATTTGTGCCTTTCCTGTATGATCTTGCATTGGAATTGGTCAAAGGTAAGCTTGGAGATATCCAACACCTCTTCCTCTTTCTCCTCCTTGATGCCTAATTCTTTCAACAGGAGATGCCCACCGATGACAAGATTAGATGGTGGAATATTCACTATAGCAAGCTCCAACTATGTCTCTGGACCCTTTAGCTTATTATCTTCTACTTAATTATTTTCATGCTCTTTATCCATTAACTTTTTCTCAAGTTGTTTCCCTAAGGCCTCTTCCTACATCTTGGTTTCCTCTTCCTCCATTCTCTTCCTTTCTTCCTCTTCCTTTCTCATTTGTTCTTCTTTAGCTCTTTTTCTTTGTTCTTCCCCTCCTCTCTTTTCCTTCATTGGTTCCTCTTTATTTTTCTTAGTTTCCTTTGTGTTCTTTCTCCTTATGGTTTCTTTTATTTTCTTCTCCTCTTCTTCTATTTTCATATTTTCTTCTTCTTCTTTCTTCTTTCTCAATTCTTCCTTTTATTTATTCTTTCTTATCTCTTCGTCCTCTCACTTGCATTGGGATCCTTCTTATTTCTTCTTCTATTGGGCCTCCTCTTCTTTATTTGTCATTTGGGCTTCTTGTTTATCTTCCTTTTGCTTCTCTTTCTTTTCCGTGCTTGTTTATTTCTCTTGTTTCCTTTCAAAAATAGTTACTCTAGCCTCCAAGCTCATGCTTTCTTTGGTGTCATGTTTTTACTATTCTTCCACTTCCTCCTATTAGGGAAATTCTAGTGTTTTGGAAGCATTATAAAAAATATTCATATTTTCCTCCTCTTTATCGATGAACTAATCATATTCCCAACCATATCCAATTTCCTTGTAGTGTGCCATGGAAATACCCCTTGGATCATATTTGTGGAAACATAATTTAATAAAATGGAAGTGGTGTAGGTCTTCAACTTCTATGTCCACCTCCTTAAATATTTTAATAGTGTAGGCTCTAATGTCTAATGGGAAGATATGCCACACTCCCTTCTTTCCTTTCACTAAGGTCTTGGATAACCCAGTGATGGGCTCGTAAGACACCTCCTGCAATACCATTCTATTTGTAACAACATAGGAAGAGGATACAGAGGCTTGTAAGCACCAAACATACTAATATAAGTAGTATCTCCATGGGGAAACTAGTCTGCAATATCGTGAAGAAAAGTCCTGACTCTTTCAGACATGCATGAAGGTTCTTCACCGAAAAGTAAATTATATAGAGGAGAGATAAAATACTCCATAATATTCTCATACATCCATCTTTACCTCTTGCTCGATAAGTTTTTTTAATATATATGCATAGGTTATTATTCTTCAAGATTCCACTTTAAGGCTATTGCTCCA
>APFE030455407.1:0-10716 GCA_000404065.3 Pinus taeda | reverse complement strand
GTGAATGAGAAAAAATGCTTGGTGCTATTAAGGATGAACATCACTTTATTTTCTATGGTAAAAAATAAATATCATTATAAAAAATAACTCTAACAAAATGAAAGTAGATAAAAGAAATACTTCTTAAAAATGCTTGGTGCCATTCACGACGAAAACCATTTTGCTTTCTATGAAAAAAGTGAATATCACTTAAAAGAATAGATCCTCTAACAAAATGAAAGTAGGTGAGATAAATACTTCTTTATGGTTGTATCTTAAGTTGCATGATGCCATGGCATCCCCATGGAAATAGTGTCTAGTATCCTTTGACTGATTGTCAACATCTCCATCTTGTTTACAAATTACACATGAAATGGGATGTTAGAAAATGTGGCGAAACCTCACCTAACAAGGACAACAAACACACCAAACTAATAGAATACTAAGGAGCTTATCTACAAGTAGCCCAGGTATGCCATTTATTCCAGGTGGGAACTTAATTATTGGATCTCAAATCAAATGGTTGGAAATGATATACCATCCTCATGTTAGAAGTCAATATTTGTTTTCCAACCGAGAAAGACCTTGAATTTTCTATTTTTTGATGCCCCACAATTGGCTCGAGGGACCAAGCCATACATCATTTAAATTTGTAGGGGTGGCCATAATTCGTTCAAATTGATGCTAGATCTAGAATGATCACTGCCGAAATAGTGAGAATGGAGCTTTTAGCATAAGTGCAAATCCTCTCAACTTTATTATGTTCAAAGTCAGTTGTTTAACTATATTTTGTTCAAAGTAAGGTGTTTAACAATGTTGACTTTTTGTGGTGGTCCGTTTACATTCTATGGAAAAATTCATACTTTCATGTACAATTTTGCCAGTAAATACCCAATTTATACCATGGGGGTGAGGGGGTTCGAATTGAACACCTTTTGATGCATTATAAAAATTTCACTGGTTAATGTTTGTTTTTGCCTATGCTAGGATTGAAATTGTTAGTGTTTACAAAGTTGCATCAAGTTTCTGTTTTAAGTTCAAATTTCATTGTTCCTAGAGTTCCAAGATTGAAATTATGAGGTGTATTATTAAATATTCATGCTTGGAATTTTGGCATCAGTACTAGCACACATTAATTAAATTTTAGTTCCGAATTAGAATTTTTGGTTACAATTGTTAGGATCAAAAAATCGAGAGAAGTGGTGGTGTTTAAAGACACCATTACTTAGGAACCTAATTTCCACCAAGACCTATTAACATGGAGTTTTTACAACCTTAAATAGGCTACGTTGGATATGAATCCCATGGGTTCTCATAAACTTGGAGCCTAAAAGCCACCACTAACTTGATCTAGTAAATTTTATTCGAACCACCCTAACACCCCCTCCCCTCCCCCCCAACCCCCACCCCCCCTTAACTTTTACTCAAGGAAATTAACATGGTCCCAATCACTATGTCAAAGTCCTCAATAAGAGGTTACCATATATTAGAGTACATGGGTAGCTAGCCACTATATCTACCAATTATCTAGGACACATTTTCACATACATGGTTCATCAACCTTCTCACATTCACCCCTCAAGCTAGGTTACCAATACACCTTCCACCCTGATACCTATCCAGGTAGTCGATACTACAACTTGATAACTTGATGCACCATTGCACTACATGTATGATTAATCAAAGTCCTAAGGTCTTACAACAACTGACCCCAAGATATCATAAAAGTACACCTGCCACCCTCATACTTATCCAATTGGTTCATTCCATAACTTGAGTCATCACATGCTCTTACACAACATGTATACTTGAACAACTAGTCTTAGAAATTCCTTAGGCAATACACTTGCCTATGGCAAGATTTCATAACTTGGCCGAAAAACCCTTAGGGTGTTCACGCACTACTGGTTTTATCACACCACTGCGGCTGTCATCACACGTTGGCTCATTTACAAAACTTCAAACATCATTGTCTCCATCTCCATTTTCTCACCCTCTTGCTACATCTCTAACTTTGTTGATCTATATCTTGACTTAGTATTTCAACATAATTTCACTTTCTAAATCCATGTGATCTCTCCTTTTACTACAAATTGCAGATTGAACTTTTATGAAATTCTACACCACTCTAAAAGTTGCTTATACAAGTGAATTCTCTGCACTCTTGCTAGTATTTTGTGACAACTTTAATTTCTTAACCATCCACATGATAATTTCTAATATAGTCGTGCATCCATTCAAGTTAGAACTCCTTTTTCCCCATCGACTTCCAACACCTACACCCAATCTCATACGACCACTTCACATGCCATCCATGTTAGCACAACTACCCTATCATTATTGAACGCCATTTAGGTAGCCTATTAGTTGTGTTCCTCATCTTCCTCTCTTCACAGTAGACCATAGAATTGAATGATATTTCACCCTACACAATGGGTTATACTTGATCACTTCTACACATCTTCAAGGTTTGGATCTCCTCTTCCTTGACACACATGAGAGTAGCTATGGCGGGTTGAATCAATCTTGATCCCTATCTCTTGTGGATCTCCCTCAATGACCTTTATGATTTCCTTCTATTTCTCATTATGAAATTTCAACTCCACATAAATTTAGCCTCTTCTTGGCTTTTCTTGCTAATCTAAAAAATATTGCACAATTTATGCTCTCCTCATGCATGTTATCACCATGACAAACTCTAAAACATTTCCATATGCACCACCAATCCAAGTTCCAACACGAGCTCTGTAACATGGACGAGCTCATTCGCAATGTATATTTTCTACTCATTTTGATCTTCCTGTGGCTTTGCACCAACTGCTTCTCTCTTGAAGACAAAACCATCATATTGCAAAGAATAATCATAAGGGTTCTTTTAGCAAGTTCATGATACCCAAGCTTATACTTGATGTAGATCACCCAATTATGGTGATCTGACTCTCGATTGACCCATCACTTTAATACCTCCATGTCAACACATTGATTTATCACCTTCACAAACCCAGTTGACATGCCATACTCGTTCACTTCAATCCTTGGATTTCTAAACTTTCCATTCACTAGTAGATAGAGCACTATCCAAAGTAGCTCTCTTTTCCTTTGTTCGCCTTTGCCATTATTTTGTATGTATCTTCCAAAGCTCGGGGAAATTGTTGTCTCAGTTCAAAACCCCTAACCGCACAATGTCATGAACAATGAGCTCCCTCCTGGTGTGTCAACGTAATTTCTCTTGATCACTTACATTGCTCATTGTAACTTATAGGTCATTGGATCAATCCACATCTCTAGAAAAACTAGATGATGTTACCACCTTTGCACTTTCGTTTGATAGATTTCATGCATCATCGTTAAACTACTATTATGGTGTTCCATGGAGTCTACGCCTGACACACATGGCTTGACTTGCTCAACCACTGTCACCATGACTTGCATCGATCACATGAATACTCGTATCACTTGTTCCATTCATGTGTCTTAGCTTTGTCATTATGCACTTAATTCTCTTGGAGATCCCTCATGCTCTATCAGGCTATCCCAACTATGATATTGTTGTTAGGACCACAAAACTGGGATAAGTGGTGTGTCTAAAGACATTGTTTCTTGGGATCCCAGTTGCCACTAAGACCAATTAACATGGATTATTTCCAACCTTAAATAGGCTACACTAGAGATTAATACCATGGGTTCACATAAAATTGGAGCTTGAAAACCGTTGATAAATTGATAAAGTCAAGTTTACCCTAAACCAACCTAACAACAATTTGTTGTTTTCTGTAGCAAATAATGCCTACACTTTGCCTTGGAAACTTTTTGGAGTTTATGCATTTGCAATGTCTGAGACAATTTTTTTTTTAGGACTGGGTATCTTTCTGCTCAACTAGATTTTTTTTGTTGTTCAATCTCCATTTTCCTTGATTGATGTTGTTTTTTTTCTGATGCAGAATAGTGAAAAAGTCAAAATTTTAAGAAAAAAATGAAAAAAATTGTCCTCAAAGGAAAATAGATATCTTTTAGATATATGGATATAGTCCAAATAATTTTGATCCAAGTGGATATTGGTTGCCACCAACCTATTCCATTTGGACCACCAACACTATTTCCTTTCAGTTTTCTAATTTATAACACAATTACTATTTTTGGTTGTTTTTCGGTGTTGGGTATGGGTTATATTTTTCTCACGAATATCTATAGGTGTTGTTATGTTGCACCAGGTGCAACTACTACCCCAACTTCATGGGGTCCAGGGCAACGTCCCGAGATATATATATATATAATATATATAATATATATATTATATATATAATATATATATATTATAGATATATATAATATATTATATATATATATATATATATATATATATATATATAATTTATAATATATTATATATATTTTTATTTTATTTTTATTTTTATTTTTTATTTTTATTGCGGCCCTAAGATGGTGGGCAAGCCTACCCATTGTTTTGCATGATGTTTTTTTTCCCCATGGTTTTTTAGATTCAAGATCAAAGGAACTATGATTATGTTCTAATCAAGGGTTAATGGATCGGGGTTTATGAATGCTTTGACATGTATATATATTTATTGTAGCATTGAAAGGAATATAATGATAATCAAATTGGTTTTCTTGGTTTGGGTTCTAGAAAAAAATCTCTCTGTATATTTTATGTTTTCTCCATTGTATATTTTTCTGTTTTAAGTATTAATTTTCAAGTAATTTCTCTACAGGGTTAAAACCTACATTAAGGTCATAAACTTTCAGAGTTGTTTTGAGGTCCAAAAAGACGCTCTCTGGGAAAATGAAGAGACCAGAAAAGTGTCATAATCAATTTGATAATTTTTATTTATTTATTTATTTTTTTGCCTCCTTGAGGATCTTCAAAATGAGGTCTTATGATAGCCAAATGGATATTGTATGCCAAAGTTAGGACCTCTGGAAGTTGGCGATCCAACTTACCCCAATGAGGCCCACACACTTTTGGCACTTCATCACCTAGGTTTAGGATTTTGGATGTTTAGGGTTTTCCCTTATTTCTCAATAATAAAAGGGCCTCTGAGCCTAATTGTAACATAGTTCAGAAGATAGGTAGATGTCACATATCTTCTCAAAGATAAGCTACCATTGCCCGAGCTAGTTTGTTCCATTTTGTATGTAAACAAGTTTTCAATACTTGTTATTAATTAATTGAAGTTATGTTCTTTTGTTGTATCTTTGTGTTATGTGTAAATCTATATTTTATTTCATTCCTTCATAAATCTGGATCAGTGGTATCAGAGCGGTATGTTTTTTCTCTGATTTTCTGTGCATGTCACGAATGAAGTCAGGGTATAAGGAGTTGGGACTTGAACTAGTTGAGCCCTTGCAAGACTGTCCTTATTGACACCGACGACCTCCCATGGTGGGAGAAAAGAAATAGGAGGGAGCAAGATATCCTATCAAATTGCTGCTTGAAGAAGCCCTTGAGCGGTAAAGGAATAAGAAGATGGACAACTTTGCTCGGATCCTTCAGCGGATGCCAACAAGCGATAAATCTTCATCTAGCAGTCACTTCATAGGCACCGTGTAACAACTCCTCCCACATTTACCTGCGTCTAAAGCTCTCCAAGGAAAACATGAGTTGAGTGTTACTCTCACTTGACTCGACCTCCAAGTTCCAGTTATGGAAGTGGGTCCTACTAACTAGAAATATACAACCACTCCTCAAGGACTTCAGATCACCAAGGTGTTTGACAACCATCCCTAGTGATCAATCCCTACGTTGCAAATTATTTTCACAAGATTTGCCTCCAAAATTCACCGTTGACACACTATGTATGCAATTGGAAGGCTCCAACCACACTCACAAGCCTTCCTGTGTGCAGTTATGACTGAAATCTTCTAGTTCTGTGCATGCGGTGGTGAGATCTATGCCACCTTTTAAAGGCTAGGCTATGGGTCCCTACCCAGAACAACCCAGAACTTTCCAGAACTATGTCAAAGCTGGTAATAGGTTTATACAAACAATATTAAGGCTAGATATTGTCCAACAATCCCAATCACATAACTCAAATTTTTTCAAACATGTAGTAAACATAGATGCTACAGGTCATGAATGCATATTTGATCATAAACTTTTGAACTTCATCAGAGAATTATCAAGAAGTTCCAATGCCCTCTCAAGGTAGCCACAACAACACTTTTTAAGCCCATACATTCATTAGTCATTCAATATCTTATCAATCATGAACACGATCCATAGCAAGAGAACATCATATAACATATAACCAACATAAAATCCATGACAAACCAACCATAAGATAAACATAATAACCAGTGCAAGTGCTCATAAATCACAATAAGAATATAACTTATATTAACATATGCAAAGGCCAACCAAGTTAGGGACTTCCACATAACAACACCATACCATGGATTGAGTCGAACCAAATCTCTCTTTTAGCCAATCACCCTCATGTCATATTCCAAGCATGAATGTGGGATCATATGGGCTAACGAAAATAAAACCAATTAGGGCTTTCAGAGGCTAAACCACCTCAACCCTCAACCACAAAGATTTCACCTAGACAGGTTCAAAAATCACTAACATCAAAATAAGCTTGGATTCCTTTGACTTCCTTCACCAGATCCAAAGGAATTTTCCTATCTCCACCCATCTGTTAAGAGTTCTAGGAGAAATCCCATCTCCACCCTTGACCCTTGGGGAATTTTCTTGAGACCACCTCAACCAGGATCCAAGTCTATTGGCCATCCAAAGCTAAATCAAATAAAGAACCCACTATATCATGGCTATGCAGGAAATGGAAAGGCGAGGTTGAGACCACTGTAAATCCAGGCAAATCCCCAACCAATGACAACAAAAATAACCAAAGAACCACATGCATGTATTGTGCATCCAAATATCAACAAGGAAATTACACATGCAACCTGTTAATGAACTCTAGTTGTAGCTGCCGATCCAACCATCTTTTCCACTATCCTCCAATTCCTTGCTTGTTCTTTGCTTTCTTCTCTCCAGGTCCAAGTCAATGCTAGGATGCTCCAAGAATTCTCTAAGTGTGCAAGGGTGTAAGAGTACGAAAGAAGAGATCTAGAGGAGATCTGTTGTTTCTTTGATGCCTTTTTATCATGGATGTCTAGTATCTTCCTTTCCTTTTTCCTTTTTCTTCATTTTCATTCATTTTATCTCTAATTTGCATTGCATGCATATTTGTGTCTATTCATCTCCCTTTTCTCCTATTTTCCTTTATTTCCTTAATTAAATGCCATTATTGCTTCTTTGCCTTTACCAATTTCCATATCCATTACTAATCCACAAGTGATGCCCGCTATAATGTTCACCCATCATTCAGCTTGGAATACATGTCCCATGACCTTGGCCTTATTTTATTTACATGGAAAATCAACCAGGGTTTGTTACAAGTTGCCCCCTTCATGGTACATGTCAAATTTGATATCGCTATGTTCAAAGGTCATATAGATGCAGATATCGTAGATAAATGGTTAAGTCCACTGGAAGATTATTTTTCAATTCATATTTTCTATGATAGGGAAAATATTACTTTTACACTATTGCTTAAGGCTACCCCCATGTCAAGGATTGGTGGGAAACTTATAATGAGAAAAGGGTTGAAGAACCCTATCTATTTACACCCACATCCTCTTGGAAATATTTTTGAGACTTTGTTAAGGAACAATATTACTCTATGGGGAGCTATGATGACAAGTACATATAATAGACCACACTGACAACAAAGGGATCGAGATGTGCATGAGATCACAAATATTTTTCATACTCTACGCACAAAGCTAGGTATCAAAGACTCTTAGTGACACGTGGTGCTCAAATACCATGACCATCTACACAAATACATTTAGGAACAAATGCAATTCTTGGACATATCCTCACTTGGTGCAACATACCGATATGCTGCCAAAATTGAACAAAAAATTAAACAAAATAAGCGTAACTTTGGATCTGTGAATCTGAAGTAGGGAAAGAGCACCCCCAAGTCGTAGAACAAAGGACAAAGTGAAACGACCCATGATAACCGTATTGAAGCCACAAGTAAAGAATGGCACCGCAAAGAAGAAGAAGGACACAAGAAAGTGGTGTGAGTTCCACAACACCCACAACACAAATGAGTGTCATGCCAAGAAGTCATTGGTGGTCGAGCTAAAAGATCCAGAGTCCGATGCCTGTTCTGATTCTGAGCCAAAACCGATAAGGGCAATGACGAGGGGAAGCAGATTGTTGACGCATGCCCTAGTGCCAATATTGCCACCAACAAGGTCCAAAAGACTGAGCCCAAAGATCGAGAGGAGGGGGGTGTTGAAAATGCAACAAGATGATGGAGCTTAGTGAAAAGAAGTCGCCTTCACTAAGTGTGCCCGTAGGCTATTTTTGGCGCAAAGTCTATTTTTAGACATATGGATCATGGTCTATGAGTTGCAGGATGCTATTTATGGATGATTGGTCATGTTGGTAAAAATAGATGGAACTCTATTTTTAGACATATGGGCAAAGTCTATTTTTAGACTGCCAGGCTAAAAATAGAACAGTCGAATATTATTAGCTCTTAATAATATTTGGACTATAAACATTATCTTATTCTCTTGGAGCACTTCAGTTCGAGCTACAAATGTGGCACATGCAACTGGCAAAAGGAAATACACTTTTCTTATGGGTTAGTTGAGCTATTGCATGAAGGACTTTAGTTAGAACTCAAGTGGTTGAGTTTTAGTGGAGTTGAATGAGGAGTTAATGGAGTTGCGTTCATTTTGACTTAGTTGAACTAGTTGTATTTAGTCTAACTAACAAATACACTAGTGATGAGTGGTGTGAATTAATTATTAATTAATTCACTAATTATTAACTCATGAATCAACTGAGGAATACATCAGTTAACTCAGTGCATGGACAGTTCAGTGGAGACAAGTGTTAGAGATGAGTGAAAGGGTAAGACAGTTGTTAGTTGTGACTATAGTTGTGCATGTGATTTGCACAATCAATGGATTGAGTATTTCCAATGAGGATTGCGTGGTATAGACAAGGGAAATACGAGTTTGGATCAGCAATTCTCATCTATTCTCATGCAGGATTGTGCAGTGGAGGCAGACAAGCAGCGGAGGAGATTTGAGCCAGTGACTGATTTAGATCTGAGCTAGTTTGTGTGTAACAGGTGGAGATAGTACTGAGTACTTGTGAGGAGTATTGTACTATGTATTGCTACATGTTATAAATCAATATAATATACATATAGTTGGGGGTTTTCAGATTTATTCTTTCCCCTGGTACATACTGTGTTGATATGTGTGATTGATGCTTCAATGTGGGCATGAAAATGTTTCTGATTCCGCTAAATTGATGATCAACGTAGAGGAGGTTATGTATTATGCATGATTCCGTAAATAATGTATAATTAGGATAATATCTGTGAATACGTGTCATATTATTCAAAATTTCTACATGGTATCAGAGCTGGTTGATTTGTAGAAGATATTTCTACATGATATCAAAGCGAAGTTGATCATCAGATCTATTATTCAGAAAGTGTTTACATTTTATTTCTTCAGGCAGAGTCTGTAATCGAGCCAGGTAGCTTCTGGATTCATCCTTATTTTTTAAGGTGAGATATCTGGTGAATGCCCATACAGTCGATCTCTGTACGAGAAATAATTTGTTCTCACAAATTTTAGATCAGAAGCGGTTGAGTTTTGAGCTGGTGGAATTCGAATTTGCAGTAGTGTTTTCTTGGTGTCAAAGTTGAAATGTCTTTCAACGATTACGATGAGTATGCCCTTGAGGGTTAGCTTAAACTATATTGATGGAGGACAGGATGGAGGTGGTGTTAGATGATAATGGGTTGAAGGAGTTCATAGATGCGGATGTCCCAAAACCTACTGATGCTGCTGAAGCTGAGGCTTAGCAAAAGAAGACAACAAAGTGTCGAAGGATTCTGTTGGAGGGCGTGAGGGATCACATTGTGTCCAACCTCCATGGAAAGGCTTCTCCATACTTGATGTGGAAAGCATTAAAAGATCTATTCCAAAGTAAGAGAACCCAGAGGAAGTTGGCGCTCAAGGATAAACTCAGAAACATAAAGTGTGAGAAAGGCGACAGTATGCCCAAGTATCTCACGAAGTTCACCCAATGCTAGGATGAGTTGGGAAGTGTGGGGGTGACTGTCGATGATGAGGACTTGGTGAGCTTGGATCTTCTTAGTCTTCTGAAGAGTTGGCATTCCTATTAGGACTTTGTCAATTGTATGGAATAAATTGCCAGGATGGGAGAGACTTTGGTCGGATCTTGTGTAAGAGGAGATCAGGTGGAATACCAGGGACAGATCTTCATCAAAGGCATCTGATGAAGAAAATTGCACTTTGGCTGCCAAATAAAAGAAGGGGAAGAACAAGAAAGCTTCTCATTCTAGTGCGAAAGGCAAGAAGTAGGATATGTCCAAGGTGAAGTGCTTTCACTATCACCAGCATAGACATTATGCCACAAATTATCTGTAGAAGAAGAAAAATAAGCAAGCTACTAGATCTGCAGCGGGAGAGGCCTTAGCTTCACAGTTTGAGCTGTATTTTTTGCTGATCGCATGCTTGGTATCAAGTGTGATGGGATTGGTATGGTTCTTGGACAGTGGTGCGTCTTTTCACATGACATGAGATCGAGATTTGTTTTCTAATCTGGATGAGAAAGATCTTGGAGTGCACATCGAGATGGGCGATGAT
>APFE030455397.1:35962-52439 GCA_000404065.3 Pinus taeda | reverse complement strand
AATCAAAGGAAAACAAAGGTTTATGAGCTATGTAATCTAAGCTCAACAAGACATCGAGGAATTCAAAGGAGGAAAGCAAACCGCTTGGAACACAATCAATCACTTTCAACAATCACCAAACAAACATGAAAACAAAAATGAAGTTGGTTGGTCAACCAAGAACACAAGATCCCGAACGGGAGGCTAGACACACACGACCACTAGATGCCCTAGGGTTTGAGTGCGAAATCAATGGAGAAAAGCGAACACCCGAAGGATGAGAGTCCACAACCAGACAAACGACGGTCCGACACACTTCAGTAATCGTAAAAGTCAAGACAAAATGCAAACCAAGCGACGAGAGCAAAAAGGAAGGCTTTGCAAAAACTGAAAACAAGCGATAAACGAACCCTCGTGAAACGAGGCCTCGTAAGCAAGTGAGTTACAGCTTAAACAAAATTATCAAGCCAAAAGCCAAGTGGAAAAAGCAGGGGACAGCCAAACCAAGAGGTTCAGGAGGTCAATTTGGACAAAAAAGAGTTTTACAACATCAGCGCGGGTGACCCCTCAGCAACAAAGCGATGACAGAAAAAGGTCTGTAGCAACTTTGCGCTGTCAGCGCGGAAGGACACGGATAAAGGGCGCTGGCCCGAAAACCAGGTCAGCGCGACTGTTGAATGTATACACGCGATGAAAGAAACAACAAAGAAGGCAGTATGCGATGTCAGCGCAGCTGTTTTAAAATAAAACGCGCTGAGGCTAAAAAACAAATAAAATTGAACCAAAAACCTCCAAACCAAGGCAATAGGCTTTCAAGGCAATTAAGGTAGTTCCCATGACGAACCGGGAAACAAACCAACAACAAAAACAATCCCCAAACTTTGACAAAGGAGCAATAATCAAATCAAACAAGGGTGACATACAAAGAGACAAGAAAGCTCCCCAGCGGAGTCGCCAAATTGTTGGAGAGGTAAATCCCCTCTACGGATAGAGGCGATCCCTACTAGCCCAAAGGGGGTCTAGCAACAATCAAACAATGGTACACTGCAGGTTCCTAGTTGTAATTAAAAAGTGGGTGAAAGAAACCTACTTGGATTGCAATGCTATGTTTGTCGAAGAGATGATCCTCTCGCTCTTCCGCTTCAGCCGATCACAGTCCTCCACTATCTTCGCGGACGGACACCTGCACAAGCAAAGAGAGAACAAACACAAGCGTAAAATCTACTAAAAACAACTATGTATCAATCAGGAAGGATACAATTTACATTAATCATTCATAGGACAAATGGAAATGGAACCATAAGAGTAGTCATCTATCTTTATTAATCAGAAAGTAGAGTAAGGTACAACCGAATTCCTGACGCTGAGTCCTTCTCTAGAGGGTCCAGCCAACATGTCTTCCAAGCATTCACCTTTGGAGTGGATCTCCCAAGTCAAAGAGGTCTCTCTCTCACATACAAGGCAACAAGCTCATAAACTTCCTCAAGCTCAAAAGCAATCCTCACACAACACACCAAATGCCTACAAAGAGCAGCAGTAATGCACTAAGAATTCCTCAATCAAAGCCTATATGTTCCAAACTAGCTGCTCATGGGCAATGGAGGAGACTTATAAAGGAGAAGGAGTCTCCAAGAATAGGTAAAGGATGAGCTCTCCCCCAAGATAAGTGGATGATCAGTCGAACAAACATACCAGGGAAAGTATGGCGACCTCAACAATGCTAACAGCCAAGTCTGGAGTCATCTGGAAGGCTGGCTGTTAGAACAAATTCGCCCAAACAGGATCAGCGCGGGTGAGAAACTGGGCTGGCGCGCTGACATCGCAGATCAACGATAGAGGAGGTCTGGTCAGCGCTCAAGTATACAAACGGAGGGCGCGTTGTCCGTAAAATTGGACCAGCGTGGAAAACACGTGTGCTTCCGCGCTGGCAGCGCAGCAGTTACACTAACCTCCGCCTGTCAGCGCGGTTATTTAATAAACAGTCGCGATGATCCAAATAACTTAGGCAAAGAGGGTTTTTAGCCATTTCAGGGAGCATGAGCTTAGGTGAATGTGGTTTCATAGCACAGTAGGGAGACTAACATGATGGCAGTGACATTTTACTGTGTAACACATCGGTACACCATTACATCACTAACACCGATACAGGGCATTGGAGCCACTGCTCACTCCTCAAAGAAAATACTACAGACTCTCAAGGCTATGTGGGAAGAGCCAAGGTGAAAAGTCTTTTGCATGTACAAATGAGGGGTATATATAGCCAACGATGAAACTGACCCTTGTGACTATTCGACTTCCCTCATCACTGTTTGACTTACATGACTCTTCAACTTTACATGTGGGTCCCTTGGACTTCCATGTTACATTACGTTGATTATAACAGTATGGCCCACAGTAGTGTTGTGGTTGAGATGACTCATGACATGACTCAACACGATATAGCTGGTATGTTCATGCTCCTACTAGTGTCCATGTCGGGTTGCAGTGTTGTTGAGTGATGAATGTGCTCTTGGTGTATCATAGCTTCACCGTTGCATGGCAAGGTTTGTAAAGTCTTCAATGGCCTTGGTGTTTGCTTGATGTTGCGCGTGCATGTATCTCTTTTGCTTGTACTTGGCATGCTCCATGTGTTCATCGGTTCACGAGCAAGTCTCCTAGCATGCGCTCCTTGTTCATCCCTTTCATCATCGCGCCATGTCTCGTCCATGTACTTGTATCTGCAATCACTCATGACAAGACGACATCAAATCTAGAAATATCATAGTCTACCATGATGCATAATCTTTTGCTTTCGAGTGCAGGTGACCGGGAGAGAGGACAAGGCTATGAAACTACGCAGAGCACATTTCAGGTTGGGATGCAGGCTCTGGGCACTGTCAAGGAAAATTGCGCCGATGTCACTGAGAGGCTGAGATGGGTGGTCTAGATTAGCAATGACTATCTATGGGATATGGCTTGGCTGAAGGGAAGATCTGAGCATTTTTTCTAGGGAGGCAGTGCAGGCAGCAGAGAGGACACTGGTAGTGAAAACTGCAGAGATTCTCTAGGGACGCTGGCAACGGGTTGCGGGAGCTTGCTGGCCAAAACTACAGAGAGATGGCAGGCTGGCTTGCAAGACATCCCTGCGCAGTTTCTGAGTTGAGCGGGATTTTGGGTAGCTGGGAGGCAATCCATGAAAACTGCACAGTTTTCAAGAGGAGTAGCAATTAGGCTTCCCCACTTACCCTATGGATAGACATGGTTCACCTTTTGCCAACTCAGTCAAACACAACAACAAGTTTCATCTTGATCACAGTGTTTCGAAATCGAGAAGGGTAGTTTGGCTTGCGAGTTAAAAAATTTCAAAGTATAAGTTTTCATCTCTAGTGTTGCTTCGCTGCCAGCAGGTCTGGATAGTAACCTGGTGGAGTCACACAGGAACAAACGCATTTCTCCACTGCTAGCAAGCCTAGTTAGTACCCTGGTGGAGTTGCATGCCTCACCTCTCTGCACAGGAAGCCTTTCTCTTCTTTCGCCTTTGTATTTTTAAAAGAGGATTGTGCATAGACACTAATTTATTTTTGGGTCAGAAAAGGGATCCCAACTTATCGAGAGCAGAAGAGGTTGTTCCTTCAATGAAGCATGTAAGACCTTTGACATAATTTTTCTCATTTAGATTTTCCCCTTCGCCGTTTCTACTAGTTGGATGAGCTTGAACACACAGAGCAAAAGGTTGAGTACAGTTATGGGGTTTCCCAGTGTGGACACAAGTTCATGGTTGGACCCAAGCTTCTCTTGCAGACGACTTATATTTTCCGTCAAGACTTCATTGGCTGAAGGTTATTACCAAGCACAGAGAATACAAACACAAGACTGGACAAGTGTTGCAGTGTCACAAGACTCTTTAGATCTTAGCCACATACTCATTCAAAAGTCAGAACTCAATAGACAGAAACACTGATTTACAAAACCAAAAATAACATGATACTAAGCAAGAAAAACAAAACAAAACAAAAATAGTAAGAAAAGTGAAAAAACAACAAGCAGTAAACAGACTATGTACATGGCGCGGGTCGTGTCCCTGGCCTACTAAAAATAGTGCTTGAGATCTTCGCCATTAATAAGAAGGTTTTCAATCATCCCGTCAAGTGATTGCAGATGGTACGTGTGTGGGCTAGGCTTCTCATGTACAGTGTACAGACCAATCCACAAGGACTGGAACTTTTTATGTTTGCCTTTGTCTTCATGGGGTTTGTCCCATTTCAATACCAAGTCACCAACATCAAAGTTAGCATTCCCTGGAGACTTCTTGTCAAACCATTTGTTGATACGGTTCAGGTAGAGTGTAAATTTTTCTTTTTCTTTCATCATTTCTTCCTGCAACTTGTGAAGTGTATCCATCCTACTTTGCACTAGCAGACAAGGCTTTCTTTGGGATTCTTAGGACAATTGGAGAACAGGCAAGTAAATGTTTGGTGGTAGGATGGCTTCCTTCCCATAAACAAAGAAGTATGGCGAAGTGTTCAAAGAGGGTTTGGGTATTAGGCGGTCAGCCCATAAGGCATTCCTCAAGGCGGAGTGCCAGTTACCTTGATCTTTAGCAAACAACATCAGAAGCAACTTTGGAAAAAATCAAGCAAAAGATGCATTTTTTGGCTTGACAGGGATCAGCACAACCCTGAGTGGGAGACAGTGTGTTACAGAGCAATGTCTCTAAGCTAAAGATGCTCTGCAGCACACTGTGTCAACAACAACACTCCGCTGATGCCAGAGAGCACTATCAGCACACATTTAAGGACACTTTTCTGACCAAAAAAACTTCAAAATGACTGAAAAGAGATCAATGAAGGCAATTAAAGTCTACTAAGATGTAATATGATAAGGGTAAACTACCAGGAACAATGGTCGTTCCCCAGTGGAGTCGCCAATTTGCTATATGGAATTTATACCTATGGATAAGTACATCTTCCCTAAGTGGGTAGTTACACTTAGAACAACTGAAGTAAATATGTTTAAACTTTTCCTACAATAAACAGATAAGATAAAGGAACCTACTTGTGATCCTATGCTTCCTTTGATCTCCTTTGAATTGCTCTCATCGCTCTCGTTCAAAATGAATTCACTCAATTGGTACCTGCCAAACATAAACAGAAGATGACAACAATCAAAGCGTATGATCTATTTATCGTAAACAAATGGAATCGACAACATTTGAACATTCATTCATCATAGATATAGACAAAAGTATGGGAAAAGGAACAAACAACTTTATTGATTGATAGAAGGAGAAGTTACACCCAATGTGGTTCGATGCCATGTCACTCATCCCGCTTAGTCCAAACCCTCATCACACCAATAACAACATCAATCCAGCAGCATGAAATTACTTGACAATGATTTCAAGTCTCAAACCAAAAATATTTCTCTATAATATCCAAGTTCTAGCCCCCTCATCATTATCATGAGTGGTCAATTTATAGGGAAATGCAAGTGGTTTTGTCATTAATAGGGTATTGAATGGTTTTCCATAATTGGATGGTTAGTTTCCATGGAGAAAGGGATGTGAGGATAGAGGATTAGATGATCCATAGCCTATCCAAAGTCGAGCTAATAAGATGAGATAAGAGTTAGGCATCCTCTAGAATGTTCTAGAATCAAGGAATATTCCTAGAATCCTATGCCAATTTCGCTCATCCTTGCCCAGCGCAGGCTTATGTGGGCCTAAGTGCTATGCAACGTAGGTCTGAATGGGCCTACTTGCTATGCAAAGTAGTTGCCCCTGACCAAGGGTGTGTTGGTGTTCCAAGGAGGCATTTCAGTAGGGTTTCAAACTAGGAAACTTTCATGGATGAAAACACTCAATATGATGACTTGTCTAGGGCATGTAGCAACTGAATTAGGGTTTGATGAGCCCTATTTGTACTGATCTAATTGTGAGGGAGTGAGTCCAAATAGATCTGTAACAGCTTCCCCCTAAAGCATGAAGTCATAAATGATAATTTTGAGTGATATGCTTTATGATATGATGAGGAGGATCTGAAGCAAACGGTGAATTGCATCAATTACAATACATAATATCATGATATCTTTGAATTTTTCATGAATTGCTGAGGGAAGGCATACCCATGCTCAACATATAAACTTTTTATTACATGTACATGAATCAGATAGTCATTTACAGATATAGACCCATGATAAGATGATCATCTATGTAAAGCCATCGTAGAGACGATTTAGTACTCTCCTGAAATCCCAACCCGGACGGATGAAACTGGATTAGGGGTCTTCTATCTCGTCCAATCGTTCACTCAAGTACAAGTCTAACCATGTGAAAATGTGATCTAAAGTCGAACATGGGAAGACACCATCTGATTACCAGCCAGTGATGTAAGTTGTTAATAGACGCGAGAGAAATCACAAATAATGATAATGATTCTCAAGGTACTACAGTACATTCTCCATGGTGTGAATATATGTTTTGATGTCAAACACCATACAAAGTATTTCTGTTGAAGGCCTGTGATGTCATCCCGTCTTCGGAAGCAAGAAAATTGCCATTGATGTATGGAAGCTTCAAGGTACTAGAAGGGTGTTTCCAAGTCAACTTCCTGGATAATGTGCAGATGTCGACAAGAAGTGACTCGTCGCAAGAGGGCCTTGATGTATCCCCCATCAACGACACGAAACGAGTGTAATGATTTTGAAGACAAAATGTGACTAATGACACAATTTTTAGGAATGGTGATCATGAAAATGAAGGTTTATGAGTATTGCAAAGGATGAAGTTTACTGAGTGACTTCTCTTGAACATCTCGACGACACTGAATGAATTGTCAACATTGACCCAAAACCAAAGTGATGGATGGTGTGATAGACCATAGGTATGATAACCGTCAAGCAGATAACCCAACCCAAATAGTCATAGAGATGAGGTGAAAGTGTCATGTTCAAGAGTGACTTGCTACCATAAAGTGATTTATCCTTTTTCCCATTTTCCCCAGTCATTGCTGACCAATACCTCTTTATTTTTTAACAAGCTTGAGGAGGATAACATATGCTTGATGTATAGTTCTACCCTTCGGGTGAATCCATCGATATGTGATGTTTTAATGAGTCTAGCGAAGGTGAAACTTGGTTTTGTCATGATGGACAAGTTTATCGCTATTTTATGCTTTAACGAGTTTAACGACAATGAGAACTTGTACCTTTTCATGTTTAGAGAGTTTGAAAAGGGAAAAAAAAGAAAACTCCACAATTTTTTTTCATAAATTTGTCTCTCAAGTCCGAAAAAGCGTAAAATAATACAAGAGAGAACCTATTGACCATGTTCAATCAATGTATTCCTTTTTCGTAAGTAATCTATCTCAGTGTGGAAAAGGGTTTAACTTATACATAGTAGATGCCATTTCCAATCCGTTTACGAGCTGAAAAGGAAAAGTGATCGACAATCTTTTCATGTTTCAAGAGTCTGAAAAGAGCTTAAAGAGGACTCCACTTAGAGGAACGAGTGGTGTCTAGGATAGCAACTGGTTCCGGTGATGTTGGAACTTCTCAAAACATATTGATTTATGTGAAGAGGCTAGCTAATAAGGCCACTCATTGCATCTGTTCCTCAAAAATGGTAAAGCAACCAAGTGAAAGCATATGATCATCCAAGCAGATAGTGACAATGGAAGGAGACAAACCAAGGCTTATCTGACGAAAGAGGCTGATAGAATAATAATCACGAGGGTTAAAATGGATATGGGTTCATTTTTACACAAGCTTGAACCATAGGGAACTATGCTTGGATTCAGTTTCATGTTTACACAAGCTTGAAATGAAAAACTATGCTTAGATTCAGTTTCATTTTTACACGAACTTGAAAGAAGAAAAAACTATGCTTGAGATTGGTTTACATGCCCCCAGCATGATGAATTGATTCTAGGTGCATGCCCCCAAGCTTCATTGCATTCACCTAAGTAGACTACTCGTGGCTATCATGTGGATGGAATGAAGGTTCATTTACGAGATCAAGTGAAAGACTCGACTGGGATTTTACGAGATCTAATCAAAGACTCGAATTGGAACTTTGCTTTAGGGGACCTTGTTTCATTTTTTAATGAGCTTGACACAAGACAAGGAACTCTGCTCAGATTCCTTATTTCATTTTTTAACGAGCCTGACATAAGACAAGGAACTATGCTCTGGGACCTGTTTCATTTTTTAATGAGGTTGACACAATAAAAGAACTATCTTCATATTCCTTGTTTCATTTTTTAACAAGCTTGACACAAGACAAAGAATTATGCTCATATTCCTTGTTTCATTTTTTAACGAGCTTGACACAAGATAATGAACTATGCTCATGATTCCTTGATCACGACCTAAAATAGGTCATGATTTCCAAGAGGTTCTCATCAGATGGGAGAACAATGCTCTGGAAGGGATACATAGCAAGGAATCCATTAGAGAGATCTAGTTCCAATGACCCCAGTACATAATGCACAACATCACGGAATTGATTGTTAGTTGATGTAGGCAAGGAACAGGTTGCCACATAATTGACCCATGGCAGGGAAGATACCATTGGGACAAAAGGACCATTTAGGGAAGATGGTTGACTAGAAGCCATATTTGGATCGAGGAATGAAAGCTGGTCAATGGTGACAATTTTGCCTTCATGCGGGAAACACATCACTCGAGAGAGTATTGAAAAAATAGCTCCCATGTCATAAACATAGTCACGCCCAAGAAGAAAATTGTAATCTAAAGAGCCTGGGACTACCATGACATTGAGATAAACAAATTTTCCTCCCAAAGTAATAGGCAACTAAGGAAGGATCCCTAAATGTTGACTTGTTCCTCTCTTAAAAGCCAACAGATTATGGGTAACAAGCACAAGTGGCGGCGAATCGAGCACTTTCCAAGCAGTGGAGGAAATGATACTCACAGATGCACCTTCATCTATAATAGTGCCAAATACAATCATATTATAAACTTGTACTATTATCTAGAAAGATACATAAGAAGGAAGACGACGTCTTGTTAGTCGGTTCCAATCAAAGGAAGTGACCAGACTACTTGGAGGGGGTACCATGAGAACGGGAGAATTACCCCCTTGAGTTACGAGAATGGGAGGATTTTCCTCCTTTCTTAATGGAACGGGAGGGTTTCCTCCAAGGTCATTGGAATCTGAAGAAACAAAAAGAACGTGAGTAGTATCATACTCCCTCTCTATGTGAAAGGTACGATTAACTGAAGGTGAAATTGGGTCAACTATTTCCTCGACCTGTGATTGGTCAAGTATATACTCATGGGATTCACATTCAAAGAGAGTGGGTTTGACCGATGGTTGACTTGGGTCAGTCACTTCATCAACCAGTGAAGGATTAAGGGAGAGTCTCCTGTAACGATATGGAAGTTGCTACGAAGAAGCAGGATGGTTATCCAACACTTTTTGGGCTTCATCCAGATAGGGACAAAGGTGAATGGGGTGGTTCCCTTTGCATAACCTACAAGGAAACTTAACTTTACCCTTCTTTCCATGAACTTTACTACCACTAGTTGATGGCATGTCACTGGCATGATCTCCAGAAATTGTGGAACAGGATGATGTGAATGAGAAGACCATTCTTCTAAGATCTGAGGAATACCATAACCATTTTAAAGAAGGTGGTCTCCCATACCAAGTTTGCAATGATATCGAAGTTTGTGAGGCTTATCGGATGGTTTCTCATCAAAAGTTGCATTTGAAGCAATGGTTTCTTGGTTGTCCCCCTGCTAAATTTTCTTCTTCTTCTTCCCTTTCTTCTTCTTCTTATCCACCTGGTTACTAGTGTAATTACTTTCACCAAGCGAAGAGGAAGAAGGGGAGGAAGAAACAACCGACAAAGAAGGTAAAGGGTCAACTTTAGGATCAGCTGGAGGTTGATTTTGTCCACGTGGAGGAGTAATCGATTGCGGAGAAATCATGACATTTTGAAACAAGGAGGAGTAATCGATTGCGGATAAATCACAACATTTTGAAACAAGGAGGTTGAAAACAACCATATTGACAAGCCAATGGTAAATACTGGAAGGGATAATGTAGCCGTATATGGAGCACCATTATTTCCAAAAGGAGGAAAAGTACCAGGATTCTCGTCCAAAGGAATTCCTTGATCGGTGGACTTCGGAGTTGTTGCCATATGTCTCAACCTAAGATCAACTAAGCAGTGACGTGGAGGATGTTATCCATGGTCAATTAATTTTATTTTAATCAAAATAACATAACAAAACAAAAGAGGGATAATCTAGGCAAAAGGATTACCAAGTAACTGTGAACTACAATATACTCCCTCAGTAAACCAAGGACTTAACATACGTGCAGGCAATATCCCTGAATGTTATTTTCGGTGTATCACAGTGTACAAGGCAGCCAAATTGGTTACCTATGGATGGATAGAAACTTAATGTAGTCCTCCCAAATATACCCGAAAGTATGTGGAGGCCCAATACGTGTTAGCGTTGTGTAATGTGAAACCATAGAGTGAGAGCTTTCTCTTATAATTTTCATACTATAACACTGCCCGATATACCCGAAAGTACGTGGACAAGCTACGATATACTTATGTACGTGGAATGTGGTATCACACTCGGAATGTATCGCAGACCGTTAGTGATAGCGGCTATGTTTAACGATGCCGGAACACGTCTCTAGCCTAGACCTCTAAATGTTATGCGTTAAGTTACAATGCTCCATTAGGTTAATTGAGATAAATTTTAGTTGATCTTGTTTAAAAGTTTCCCTTCCAGGTTCACTGTGTGATGTTTCTGAAACTCCTAGAATGAAACTAAGATGAGAATCATTCTTTTCATTTGATTTAAACAATGAAAACCATAACTAAAAGGGATAGAGCAATTAGAATCTTTAAACAAAGAGCATAGAGCACATCTAATGCAACTTTCCTTATACCATTCCTACAAGCACACACAAACTTCCAAATGAATTATGCATGTTTTTCTTTTCATTCCTTTAATGTTTAGATGAACATAAAGAAACTAAATGCACAAACGATCAATCAATGCCTTTCACAAGAAACAAAGACTTTACGACAGTTTCTTTTTCAAAGAAATGAAGACTTTACGACAATTCTTTTTCAAAAGAGTAAAGACTAATCAATATAAGCTAACATTGACAATGAATTGATAATGATAAAGAAATCTCTTAAGAAACACTAAACAATCAAGGTCAAAGTAGGGCTAGGAAAGGAAATAAAAACTGATTTCAGAGATAAAGAAAAACATTGATCTTCAGCAAACAACATCAGAAGAACCTTTGGAAAAAATTAAGCAAAAGATGGGTTTTTTAGCTTGACAGGGATCAACGCAGCCCTGAGTGGGAGACAATGCTTTGCAAAGCACTATCTCTAAGCTAAGGCTGCTCTGCAGCACACTGTGTCAAGAAAAACACTGCGCTGATGCCAGAGAGCACTATCAACACACATTTAAGCACACTTTTTTGACCAAAAAAACTTCAAAATGACTGAAAAGAGATCAATGAAGTCAAGTAAAGTCTACTAGGATGTAATATGATAAGGGTAAACTACTAGGAACGATGGCCTTTCCCCAGTGGAGTCACCAATTTGTTATACAGAATTTATACCTACAAATAAGTACATCTTCCCTAAGTGGGTAGTTACACTTAGAACAACTGAAGTAAAGATGTTTAACCTTTTCCTACAATAAACAGATAAGATAAAGGAACCTACTTGTGATCCTTTGCTTCCTTTGATATCCTTTGAATTGCTCCCGTTGCTCCCATTCAAACTGAATTCGCTCAGTTGGTACTTACCAACAATAAACAGAAGACGACAACAATCAAAGCACATGATCTATTTATGGAATCGATAACATTTGAACATTTATTCATCGCAGATATAGACAAAATTATGGGAAAAGGAACAAACAACTTTATTGATTGATAGAAGGAGAAGTTACACCTACCGTGGTTCGATGTTGTGTCACTCTTCCAACTTAGTCCAACCCCTCATCACACCAATAAAAACATCAATCCAATAGCATAACATTACTTGACAATGATTTCAAGTCTCAAACCAACAATATTTCTCTATAATATCCAAGTTCAAGCCCCCTCATCACTATGATGAGTGGTTAATTTATCGGGAAATGCAAGTGGTTTTGTCATTAATAGAGTATTGAATGGTTTTCCATAATTGGATAGTTATTTTCCATGGAGAAAGGGATGATAGGATAGAGGATTAGATGATCCATAGCCTATCCAAATTCGAGCTCATAGGATGAGATAAAAGTTGGGCATCCTCTAGAATGTTCTAGAACCAAGGAATATTCCTAGAATCCTATGCCAACATCACTCATCCTCGCCCAACGCAAGCTTAAGTGGGCCCAAGTGCTATGCAACGTAGGTCTGAATGGGCCTACCTGCTATGTAGAACAGTTTCCCCTAACCAAAGGTGCGTTGGTGTCCCAATGAGGCATTTCAGCAGGGTTTCAAACTAGGAAACTTTCATGGATGAAAACACTCAATATGTTGACTTTTCTAGGGCATGTAGTTGAACTCAATTAGGGTTTGATGAGCCGTATTTGTACTGATCTGATTGTGAGTGAGTGATGCCCAAATAGATCTGTAACAGTTGCCCCCTAAAGCATGAAGTCATAATGATAATGTTGCGTGATGTGCTTTATGATGTGATGAGGAGGATCCGAAGCAGTCGGTGACCTACATCAATTACAATACATAATATCATGATATCTTTGAATTTTTCATGAATTGGTGAGGGAAGGCATACCCATGCTCAACATATAAACTTTTCATTACATGTACATAAATCAGATAGTCATCTACAGATATAGACCCATGATAAGATGACTATCTGTGTAAGGCCATTGTATAGACGATTTAGTACTCTATTGAAATCGCAGCCCGGATGGATGAAACTAGATGAGGAGTCTTCTATCTCGTCCAATTGTTCGCTCAAATACGAGTCTAACCATGTGAAAATGTGATCTGAAGTCGAACATGGGAAGACACCATCTAATTACCAGCCAATGATGTAACTTGTTAACAGACGTGAGAGAAATCACGAATAATGATAATGATTCTCAAGGTACTACAATACATTCTGCATGGTGTGAATAGATGTTTTGATGTTGAACACCATACAAAGTCTTTCGGTTGAAGGCCTGTGATGTAAACCTATCGCTGGAAGCAAGAAACTTTCCATTGATGTATGCAAGCTTCAAGGTACTAGAAGAGTGATTCTAAGTCAATTTCCTTGATAATGTGTTGATGTCGACAAGAAGCGGTTCGTCACAGGAGGGCCTTGATGTATCCCCCCATCAACGACATGAAACGAGTGTAATTATTTTGAAGACAGAATGTGACTAATGACACAATGTTCAAGAATGGCGGTCATGAAAATGAAGGTTTATGAGTATTGCAAAGGATGAAGTTTATTGATTGACTTCTCTTAAACATGTCGACAACACTGAATGAATTGGAAGCATTGACCCAAAACCAAAGTGATGGATGGTGCAGTAGACCATAGGTATGATAACCATCAAGCATATAACCCAACCCAAATAGTCACAGAAATGAAGTGAAAGTGTCATGTTCAAGAGCGACTTGCTACCATAAAGTGAGTTATCCATTTTCCCATTTTCCCCAGTCGTTGTTGACTAGTACTTCTTTATTTTTTAACAAGCTTGAGGAGGATAACATATGCTTGATGTATAATTCTACCCTTCGGGTGAATCCATCACTATGTGATGTTTTAACGAGTCTAGTGAGGTGAAACTCGATCTTGTCGTGATGGACAAGTTTGGCACTATTTGATGCTTTAACTAGTTTAACAACAATTAGAACTCGGTCCTTTTCATGTTTAAAGAGTTTTAAAAGGGGAAAAAAGAAAATTCCACAAGTTCTTTTTCATAATTTTTTCTCTCAAGTCCGAAAAACGCGTAAAGTAATACAAGAGAGAACCTATTGACCATGTTCGATCAACGTATTCCTTTTTCGTAAGTAATCTATCTCAGTCCTGAAAAGGGTTAAACTTATAATGAGCAAATGCCATTCCCAATCCGTTAACGAGCTGAAAAGGACAAGCATTTGACAATCTTTTCATGTTTCGAGAGTCTGAAAAGAGCTTAAAGAGGACTCCACTTAGAGGAATGAGTGGTTTCTAGGATAGCAACTGGTTCCGGTGATGTTGGAACTTCTCAAAACATATTGATTTATGTGAAGAGGTTGGCTAATAAGACCACTCATTGCAGTTGTTCCTCAAAAATGGTAAAACAAGCAAGTGAAAGTGTATGATTGACCAAGTAGGTAGTGACGATGGAAGGAGAAAAACCAAGGCTCATTTGATGGAAGAGGCTGATAGAATGGCAATCAAGACGATTAAAATGGAGATGGGTTCATTTTTACACAAGCTTGAACCATATGGAACTATACTTGGATTTAGTTTCATGTTTACAAAAGCTTGAAACGAAAAACTATGCTTGGATTCAGTTTCATTTTTACATGAGCTTGAAAGAAGAAAAAACTATGCTTGAGATTGGTTTACATGCCCCCAACATGATGACTTGATTCTAGGTGCATGCCCCCCAAGCTTCATTGCATTCACCTAAGTAGACTACTCGTGGCTATCAGGTGGATGGAATGAAGGTTCATTTACGAGATCAAGTGAAAGACTCGACTGAGATTTTATGAGATCTAATCAAAGATTTGAATTCGAACTTTGCTTTAGGGGACCTTGTTACATTTTTAATGAGCTTGACACAAGACAAGGAACTATGCTCTCGGGCCCGTTTCATATTTTAATGAGGTTGACACAGTAAAATAACTATCCTCATATTCCTTGTTTCATTTTTTAATGAGCTTGACACAAGACAAGGAACTATGCTCATATTCCTTGTTTCATTTTTTAATAAGCTTGACACAAGACAATGAACTATTCTCATGATTCCTTGATCACGAACCATAAGAGGTCATGAATTCCAAGAGGTTCTCATCAAATGGGAGAAAAATGCTCTGGAAGGGATACGTAGCAAGGTATCCATTAGAGGGATGTGGTTCCAATGCCCCCAGTACATAATGCACAACATCATGGAATTGATCATCAGTTGATGTAGGCATGGAACGAGTTGCCACATAATTGACCCCTGGTGGGGAAGATACCATTGGGACATAAGGACCATTTAGGGAAGATGGTTGATTGGAAGCCATATTTGGACCGGGAAATGAAAGTTGGTCAACGATGACAATTCTGCCTTCATGCGGGAAACACATCACTTGAAAGAGTGTTGAAACAATAGCTCCCATGTCATAAACATAGTCACACCCAAGAAGAAAATTGTAATCTAAAGGGCCTAGGACTACTATCACATTGAGATAAACAATTTTTCCTCCCAAAGTAACAGGAAACTAAGGAAGGATCCCTAATGGTTGACTGGTTCCTCTATTAAAAGCCAACAGATTTTGGGTAACAGGCACAAGTGGTGGCGAACCAAGCACTTGCCAAGCAGTGGAGGAAAGGATACTAATAGATGCACCTTCATCTATAATAGTTCCAGATACAATCATATTATAAACATGTACAATGATTTGGAAAGGCACATAAGAAGGAAGACGACATCTTGTTAATTGATTCCAATCAAAGGAAGTGACCAGACTACTTTGAGGGGGTACTGTAAGAATGGGAGAATTAGTCCCTTGAGTTATGAGAACAAGAGTATTTTCCTCCTGGGTTGATGGAACAAGAGGTTTGACTTCAAGCTCATTGGAATCTAAAGAAATGAAAAGAATCTGAGTGGTATCATACTTTCTCTCTATGGGAAAGGTACGATTAACTAAAGGTGAAATTCGGTCAACTGTTTCCTCGACCTGTGATTGGTCAGGTATAGACTCATGGGATTCACATTCAGAGAGAGTGGGTTTGACTAACGGTTGATTTGGTTATGTCACTTCATCAACTAGTAAAGGATTAAGGGAAAGTCTCCTGTAACCAGATGGAAGTCGTTGCGAAGAAGCAGGATGGTTATCCAACACTTTTTTGGCTTCATCCAGATAGGGACAAAGGTGAATGGGGTAATTCCCTTCGCATAACCTACAAGGAAACTTAACTTTACCCTTCTTTCCATGAGCTTTACTACCACTAGTTGATGGTGTGTCACTAGCATGATTTCCATAAATTGATGACACAGGATGATGTGAATGAGAAGACCATTCTTCTAAGATCTGAGGAATACCATAACCATTTCGAAGAAGATGGTCTCCCATACCAAGTTTGCAAGGGTATCGAAGTTTGTGAGGCTTATTGGACGGTTTCTCATCAAAAGTTCCATTCGAAGCAATGGTTGCTTGGTTGCCCCCTGCTGAATTTTCTTCTTCTTCTTCTTCTTCTTATCCACCTGGTGATCCAGACTTAAACAGGAACGCAACAAATTACAGAGATAACCATATACACAAATATGCAACGGAAATAATACTTCATTTCATTAATGGAAAATACTGAAA
>APFE030455397.1:12157-27871 GCA_000404065.3 Pinus taeda | reverse complement strand
TTACAATAAAAAATAAAAATCAAAATAACAAAATCAAAAAATATATATTTTTTAATTCATTAAAATTATATAATTAATTATCAATTTTACTCAACTTAATTACACAAAAAATGTCAAATAACTTTATAGTTGTATTGCACAAAAGTTTCATTTCCACCTAGATATTTCTTTTACATAAATATGGATTTTGGACTTTGACTTTTCTTTTTTAATAATTCATGTGGGTCGTCACGTGTTTATTTGATCTCATAAGTCTTAATATGTTTTCACTAAGTTTGTATCTCAAGAGATTTGATCTCTCTCGTCACTTGGTGGATCCGAAATTAAGATGGATCTAGGTTGGTTAAAAATTAATTTAAATTCTTGAATAAATAAATTATAAGTAAATTGATAAAGTAATTAGTTTTTGAACATTAGGTGGATGCAAATGTGTCTAATAAATCCCTATTTAATAACTTGAGATAGATATATAGAATTAAAATTCATAAATTACTATAATTTTTTCAATTATTTAAATTTCATAATAAATGTAATAATAAATAATCTTCAATAAATAATGTAACACATTATTTATATGTAAAAATATAACCATATTATAAAAATAATAATTGCTCTTATAAGTGGAAAGAAGTGGGTACCTCTAAAATTTTAATAGAATCCATGAAATATTATTTTATAATTAAAAAATATAATCATATTATAAAAATATAAAAATATACTCTTGTAAGTGGAAAGAAGTGGTTACCTCTAAAATTTTATTAAGAATCCATGAAAACGTTTAATTTTGATGAGTGAATCATCAGAGTCTCTATGAGCAACCTTCCTTAAACGTTTACCAAACCTATGTAGTTATAACCTTCCTTAAACGTTTACCAAACCTATGTAGTTGTGTTTCTTTTCGTCAATGTTGCTCAAAATTTCTGAGTACCTTCTATTTTAGAGTGTAAATCATGGACCTTCTATTTTAGAGTGTAAATCATGCCATCTATGTCGTAAATCATGCCATGTCTGCTTTAGCACATGAGCATCAGCGTTGGTCGAAAAAGTAGGATTGTGATAATCTTCTTTGTAGAGAGTCTCAAGATCCTTGAACAAACATTGGGAGTATCATAACGACCATCACAAAGATCAAGCCTACCAATAAATGTAGTTATTTTTCTGTAGTTTCTACGATCACATTTTTCTGATGATGAGTATATAAGGTACCCACAACCTGTTGTTTGAACCAACTCAATTCACTACTTGCATAACACGGAGCTAGCACATACTGAACCGATAAGTGTTTGAATTTTTTTTTGTTTCCTCATCATGTGTTTGCATAACTCTTTCTATTTTAAAAATCATATTGTGGTTTGAAGTTTTTTCATCTCATACTAATAGCAGAAGACAAATACCTTTTTGGGATTTAAATTTTAGAAGGTCCCCCAATTTCAGATCTCCTTCTTTTGCAAGTGGCCTTATGGGTTCTCTCACAAGCTTTGCTTTACTTTATGATATATGGACCATCTAGTAATGTAGACCAAATGATGGGCTTCAACTATAGCGTGCTAGATATCTTTCTAGCATTTTCCATGTTCAAACACTTTTCTTCCTTCCAATTGAATCTTAGGAAGTAAGGCATCAATGACATGAACATCCTGATAAGCACAAACCATCCCGCCTTTACAAAGAGGAATACAAGTATTGAGAACCCCACCACCACCTTTGCACAATGCTTCAATTTATGTTGGACAGAACTGAATTGACAACCTCAATGCAGAATGAGGCTTAGGAGGCTTACCATAGGAATTAAGCACTAAAAATTGGTCGTCAATCTTGTAATCAATCAAAACCTTCTGGACAGGGATCACCAGAGTTCTTATGAGATCATCTCCAAAAACTTCTTTATCCTTAATAGTGAACTCCACTTTCGATGCAAAATGAGCCACGTCAACATGAGAATGCTCATTCTAGCGAGGATCTTGGTTTTTGTTTATGACATGGGTTTGTGTAATAGTTTCCCCTCCAACTAAAAGCAAATCATGATTTTTTTTCCCTAAAATACTACATATTCCATAACACCAACAAATAATCCTCTAGATCTATCTCAAATGTTGTAAAATAAACCATTTGAATGCACAAAATGGCCTAACTCCATGATAGAACAAGGCAAAGGATTTGAAAAAGCAACAATGCATGAACAAAGAAAGCAACATAACCCCAATAACAATAGTATCGTGTACTAAACAACAATGGAATTTCATTCTAGCTTGGATTCAACATACAACGTTGAAGATGGAATATTTAAGAAACAAGAGAAAATGACCATGTAAACTAAGTATTTTCCCACATCACCTTCAACATATTAGAATGTGTTGACAGTGCTGGATCTACCAACATTCACGGGATCTCCCCGGTATGAAGTCCAAACTAGACCTCACACCGTTTGGTGTAGGGGTCCCATCTGGTATGATGGCCCGGTTGCCATTGTCTTAAAGCTTTGTCTTAGCTCTTGCTTGTCAGCACATGAGATTGGTTTGCTTTGTCTTCAAACAATGAGCTTCGTGTGCCCAGTGAGTGCTTAGTGTTACTTATGTCAAGGTTCTTTCACCGCAGAGGGAGAGGGTGGAACTGAGAATCAAGTCGAATGGGAATAGTCCCAAATCTGTTAGAGACACACAACACAATAGGACATGTGCAAACTCGGGCGAAGTGGTCCACATGGATGCGAGAGTCACTAACACACAGTGAATGGATAGCACATACAACACCCAGCGGAATAGTCCACACGAGTGTGACGGTCGTTATAACAATTTTATGAGAGTGGTTTTGTCGAGTGTTCAGTGGAATAGCACGCATGAGCGAGACAATGTTAACAACTTATACAACACATTTTCGAAAGCATATGTATTAGAACAATTGAAATAGTTCAATTGTCTTAATATAGGTTAAAGCAACATGCATTACAAGAGTACAAAGAATATTCTTACAAACAAATACAATACATGTATGCAAAACGAGTAGGCCTATTATCAGGCTTCTGAATTAAGCGAAAGTTCCAAGACACATCGGTACACCATTACATCACTAACACTGATAGCGGGGCATTGAAGCCACTCCTCACTCCTCAAAGAAAATACTACAGATTCTCAAGGCTATGTGGGAGGAGCCAAGGTGGAAAGTCTTTTGCATGTACAAATGAGGGGTATATATAGCCAACAATGAAACTAATCCTTGTGACTGTTCGACTTCCCTCATCATTGTTTGACTTACATGACTCTTCAACTTTACATGTGGGTCTCTTGGACTTCCACGTTACATTACATTGATTACAAAATTATGGCCCACAGTAGTGATGTGGCCGAGATGACTCATGACATGGCTCAACATGATATCGCTGGTATGTTCATGCTACTACTGGTGTCCATGTCGAGCAGCAGTGCTACTGAGTGATGAATGTGCTCTTGTTGTATCATAGCTTCACCTTTGCATGGCAAGGTGTGCAGAGTCTTCAATGGTCTTGGTGTTTTCTTGATGTTGCATGTGCATGTATCTCCTTTGCTTGTAGTTGGCATGCTCCATGTGTTCATCAGTCCATGAACAAGTCTCCTAGCATGCGCTCCTTGTTCATCCTTTTCATCGTCGCGCCATGTCTCGTCCATGTACTTGTATATTCAATCACTCATGATGAGACGACATCAAATCCAGAAATCTCATAGTCTACCATGATGCATTATCTTTCGCTTTAGGGTGCAGGTGACCGGGAGAGGGGACAAGGCTTTGAAACTGCGTAGAGCACATTTCAGGTCGGGATGCGGGCTCTGGGAACTATCAAGGAAAATTACGCAGAGGTCATTGAGAGGCTGAGATGGGTGGTCTGGATCAACAATGACTATCTGTGGGATATGGCTTGGCTGAAGGGAAGATTTGCGTATTTTTCCAAGGAGGCAATGCAGGCAGCAGGGAGGACACTGGTAGTGAAAACTGCGTAGATTCTCTGGCGAGGCTGGCAGTGGGTTGCGGGAGCTTGTTGGCCAAAACTATACAGAGATGGCAGGCTGGCCTGCAGGACATCCCTGCGCAGTTTCTGAGCTGAGCGGGATTCTGGGCAACTGGGAGGCAGCCCATGAAAACTACACAGTTTTCAAGAGGAGTAGCAATTCGGCTTCCCCACTTACCTTATGGACAAACATGGTTCACCTTTCGCCAACTCAGTCAAACACAACAACAAGTTTCATCTTGATCACAGTGTTTTGGAATCAGGAAGGGTAGTTTTGCTAGCGAGTTAAAAAATTTCAGAGTATAAGTTTTCATCTTTGGTGTTGCTCCGTTGCCAGCAGGTCTGGATAGTAACCTGGTGGAGTCACACAGGAACAAATGCATTTCTCCAATGCTACCAAGCTTGGTCAGTACCCCGGTGGAGTTGCATGCTTCACCTCTTTGCATAGGAAGCCTTTCTCTTCTTTCGCCTTTGTATTTTTAAAAGAGGATTGTGCATAGGCACTAATTTATTTTTGGGGCAAAAAAGGGATCCCAACTTATTGAGAGCAGAAGAGGTTATTCCTTCAATGAAGCATGTAAGACCTTTGACATAATTTTTCTCGTTTATATTTTCCCCTTCTCCATTTCTACTAGTTGGATGAGCTTGAACACACAAAGCAAAAGGTTGAGTACAGGCATGGTGTTTCCCAGTGTGGACACAGGTTCATGGTTGTACCCAAGCTTCCCTTGCTGACGACTCATATTTTCCATCAAGACTTCATCAGCTGAAGGTTATTACCAAGCACAGAGAAGACGAACACAAGACTAGCCAAGTGTTGCAGTGTCACAAGACTCTTTAGATCTCAACCACATACTCATTTAAAAGTCAGAACTCAGTAGACGGAAACACTGATTTACAAAACCAAAAATAGCATGATACTAAGCAAGAAAAACAAAACGAAACAAAAATAGTAAGAAAAGTGAAAAAACAACAAGCAGTAAATAGACTATGTACATGGCGCGGGTCGTGTCCCTGGCCTACTAAAAATAGTGCTTGAGATCTTTGCCATTAATAAGAAGGTTTTCAATTGTCCCGTCAAGTGATTGCAGATGGTACGTGTGTGGGCTAGGCTTCTCATGTACAGTGTATAGACCAATCCACAAGGATTGGAACTTTGTATGTTTGCCTTTGTCTTCATGGGGTTTGTCCCATTTTTATACCAAGTCACCAACATCGAAGTTAGCATTCCTTGGAGACTTCTTGTGAAACCATTTGTTGATACGGTTCTGGTGGAGTGTAAATTTTTCTTTTTCTTTCATCATTTCTTCCTGCAGCTTGTGAAGTGTATCCATCCTACTTTACACTAGCAAACAAGGCTTGCCTTGGGATTCTTAGGACAATTGGAGAATAGGCAAGTAAATATTTGGTGGAAGGATGGCTTCCTTCCCATAAACCAAGAAGTATGGTGAAGTGTTCAGAGAGGGTTTGGGTATTAGGCGATTAGCCCATAAGGAATTCCTCAAGGTGGAGTGCTAGTTACCTTGATCTTCAGCAAACAACATCATAAGCAAATTTGGAAAAAATCAAGAAAAAGATGGGTTTTTTGGCTTGACAGGGATCAACGCAGCCCTGAGTGGGAGAAAGTGTGTTGCAGAGCACTGTCTCTAAGCTAAAGATGCTCTGCAATGCATTGTGTCAAGAAAAACATTGCGCTGATTCCAGAGAGCACTATCAGCGCACATTTAAGCACACTTTTTTGGCCAAAAAAACTTCAAAATGACTGAAAAGAGATCAATGAAGTCAATTAAAGTCTACCAAGATGTAATATGATAAGGGTAAACTACCAGGAATGATGGTCATTCCCCAGTGGAGTCGCCAATTTGTTATACGAAATTTATACCTATGGATAAGTACATCTTCCCTAAGTGGGTAGTTACACTTAGAAAAACTGAAATAAATATGTTTAACCTTTTCCTACAATAAATATATAAGATAAAGGAACCTACTTGTGATCCTTCGCTTCCTTTGATCTCCTTTGAATTGCTCTCGTCGCTTCCGTTCAAACTGAATTCACTTAATTGGTACCTACCAACATAAACAGAAGACGACAACAATGAAAGCATAAGATCTATTTATCGTAAACAAATGGAATCGAAAACATTTGAACATTCATTCATCATAGATATAGACACAAGTATGGGAAAAGGAACAAACAACTTTATTGATTGATAGAAGGATAAGTTACACCCAATGTGGTTCGGTGCCGTGTCACTCATCCAGCTTAGTCCAAACCACCAATAGCAACATCAATCCCATAGCATAACATTACTTGACAATGATTTCAAGTCTCAAACCAACAATATTTCTCTATAATATCCAAGTTCCAGCCCCCTGATCACTATGATGAGTGGTCAATTTATAGGGAAATGCAAGTGGTTTTGTCATTAATAGGGTATTGAATGGTTTTCCATAATTGGATAGTTAGTTTCCATGGAGAAAGGGATGCGAGGTTAGAGTATTAGATGATCCATAGCCTATCCAAAGTTGAGCTCATAAGATGAGATAAGAGCTAGGCATCCTCTAGAATGTTCTAGAATCAAGGAATATTCCCATAATCCTATGCCAGTTTTGCTCATCCTCGCCCAGTGCAGGCTTAAGTGGGCCTAAGTGCTATGCAATGCAGGTCTGAATGGGCCTACCTACTATGCAGAGTAGTTGCCCCTGACCAAGGGTGTGTTGGTTTCCCACGGAGGCATTTCAGCAGGGTTTCAAACTAGGAAACTTTCATGGATGAAAACACTCAATATGATGACTTGTCTAGGGCATGTAGCAATTGAATTAGGGTTTTATGAGCCCTATTTGTACTGATCTGATTGTGAGGGAGTGATGCCAAATAGATCTGTAATAGATGCCCCCTAAAACATGAATTCATAAATGATAATGTTGAGTGATATGCTTTATGATATGATGAGGAGGATCTGAAGCAAACGGTGACCTGCATCAATTACAATACATAATATCATGATATCTTTGAATTTTTCATGAATTATTGAGGGAAGGCATACCCATGATTAACATATAAACTTTTCATTACATGTACATAAATCAGATAGTCATATATAGATATAGACCCATGATAAGATGACCATATGTGTAAAGCCATCTTAGAGACGATTTAGCACTCTCCTGAAATCACACCTTGGATGGATGAAACTAGATCGGGGGTCTTCTATCTTGTCTAATCATTCACTCAAGTACGAGTCTAACCATGTGAAAATGTGATCTGAAGTCGAACATGGGAAGATACCGTCTGATTACCAACCAATGATGTAAGTTGTTAACAGACGCAAGAGAAATCACAAATAATGATAATGATTCTCAAGGTACTACAGTACATTATGCATGGTGTGAATAGATTTTTTGATGTCAAACACCATACAAAGTCTTTCGGTCGAAGGCCTGTGATGTCAACCTGTCTCGAGACGCAAGAAACTTGCCATTGATGTATGCAAGCTTCAAGGTACTGGAAGGGTGTTTCCAAGTCAACTTCCTGGATAATGTGCTGATGTCGACAAGAAGCGATTCGTCGCAGGAGGGCCTTGATGTATCCCCCATCAACGACATGAAACAAGTGCAATGATTTTGAAGACAGAATGTGGCTGATGACATAATGTTCAGGAATGGCGGTAATGAAAATGAAGGCTTATGAGTTTTGCAAAGGATGAAGTTTACTGAGTGACTTCTCTTGAACATGTTGGTGACACTGAATGAATTGTCAACATTGACCCAAAACCAAAGTGATGGATGGTGTGATAGACCATAGTTATGATAACCATCAAGCAAATAACCCAACCCAAATAGCCATAGAGATGAAGTGAAAGTGTCATGTTCAAGAGTGACTTGCTACCATAAAGTGATTTATCCCTTTTCCCATTTCCCCCATTTATTGCTGACTAGTACCTCTTTATTTTCTAACAAGCTTGAGGAGGATAACATATGCTTGATGTATAGTTCTACCCTTCAGGTGAATCCATCAGTATGTGATGTTTTAACGAGTCTAGCGAAGGTGAAACTTGGTCTTGTCATGATGGACAAGTTTGTCGCTATTTGATGCTTTAACGAGTTTAACGACAATGAGAACTTGTTCCTTTTCATGTTTAGAGACTTTGAAAGGGACAAAAAGAAAAATCCACAAGTTCTTTGTCATAAATTTGTCTCTCCAGTCCGAAAAAGCGTAAAATAATACAAGAGAGAACCTATTGACCATGTTCGATCAACGTATTCCTTTTTCGTAATTAATCTATCTTAGTCTGGAAAAGGGTTAAACTTATACTGAGTAGATGTCATTTCCAATACGTTTAAAAGATGAGAAGGACAAGTTCTCAACAATCTTTGCATGTTTTGAGAGTTTGAAATGAGCTTAAAGAGGACTCCACTTAGAGGAACGAGTGGTGTCTAGGATAGCAATTCGTTCTGGTGATGTTGGAACTTCTCAAAACTTATTAATTTATGTGAAGAGGCTAGCTAATAAAACCAATCATTGCAATTGTTCCTCAAAAAGGGTAAAGCAACCAAGTGAAAGCATATGATCGGCCAAGCAGATCGTGATGATGGAAGGAGAAAAACCAAGGCTCATTTGACGGAAGAGGCTGATAGAATGGCAATCACGACAATTAAAAAGGAGATGGGTTCATTTTTACACAAGCTTGAACCATAGGGAACTATGCTTGGATTCAGTTTCATGTTTACACAAGCTTGAAATGAAAAACTATGCTTGGATTCAGTTTCATTTTTACACAAGCTCGAAAGAAGGAAAAACTATGCTTGAGATTGGTTTACATGCCCCCAGCATGTTGACTCGATTCTAGGTGCATGTCCCCAAGCTTCATTGCATTCACCTAGGTAGACTACTTGTGGCTATCAGGTGGATGGAATGAAGGATCATTTATGAGATCAAGTGAAAGACTTGATTGGGATTTTACAAGGTCTAATCAAAGACTCGAATTGGAATTTTTCTTTAGGGGACTTTGTTTCATTTTTTAATGAGCTTGACACAAGACAAGGAACTCTGCTAAGATTCCTTATTTCATTTTTTAACGAGATTGACACAAGACAAGGAACTATGCTTTGGGACCTGTTTCATTTTTTAATGAGGTTGACACAGTAAAAGAACTATCCTCATAGTCCTTGTTTCATTTTTCAACATGCTTGACACAAGACAAGGAACTATGCTCATATTCCTTGTTTCATTTTTTAACGAGCTTGACACAAGACAATGAACTATGCTTATGATTCCTTGATCATGACCCATAAGAGGTCATGACTTCCAAGAGGTTCTCATAAGATGGGAGAACAGTGCTCTAGAAGGGATACATAGCAAGGAATCCATTAGAGAGATCTTGTTCCAATGCCCCCAGTACATAATGCACAACATCACATAATTGATCGTCAGTTGATGTAGGCATGGAACGGGTTGCCACATAATTGACTGTGGCGGGGAAGATATCATTGGGACAAAAGGAACATTTAGGGAAGATGGTTGACTGGAAGCCATATTTGGACCGGGGAATGAAAGCTAGTCAACGGTGACAATTTTTCCTTCATCTGGGAAACACATCACTCAAAAGATTGTTGAAACAATAGCTCCCATGTCATAAACATAGTTGCGCCCAAGAAGTAAATTGTAATCTAAAGAGCTTGGGACTACCATCACATTGAGAGAAACAATTTTTCCTCCCAAAGTAATAGGCAACTGAGGAAGGATCCCTAAATGTTGACTAGTTCCTCTCTTAAAAGCCAACAGATTCTGAGTAATAGGCACAAGTGGCAATGAATCAAGCGCTTTCCAAGAAGTGGAGGAAATGATACTCACAGATGAACCTTCATCTATAATAGTTCCAGATACAATCATATTATAAACCTGTACTATGATCTAGAAAGGCACATAAGAAGGAAGACGACATCTTGTTAGTCGATTCCAATCAAAGGAAGTGACCAGACTACTTGGAGGTGGTACCGTAAGAACGGGAGAATTACCTCCTTGAGTTATGAGAATGAGAGGATTTTCCTCCTGTCTTGATGGAACAGGAGGGTTGCCTCCAAGTCCATTGGAATTTGAAGAAACAGAAAGAACCTGAGTGGTATCATACTCGCTTTCTTCGGGAAAGGTATGATTAACTGAAGGTGAAATTGGGTCAAATATTTCCTCGACCTGTGATTGGTCAGGTATAGACTCATGGGATTCACATTCAGAGAGAGTGGGTTTGACCAACGGTTGTTTTGGGTCAGTCACTTCTCAACCAGTGAAGAATTAGGGGAGAGTCTCCTGTAATGAGATGGAAGTAGCTGTGGAGAAGCAGGACGGTTATCCAACACTTTTTGGGATTCATCCAGATAGGGATAAAGGTGAATGGGGTGATTCCCTTCGCATAACCTATAGGGAAACTTAACTTTACCCTTATTTCTATGAACTTTACTACCACTAGTTGATGGCGTGTCACTAGCATGATCTCCAGAAATTGATGACACATGATGATGTGAATGAGAAGACCATTCTTCTAAGATTTGAGGAATACTAGAACCATTTCGAAGAAGATGGTATCCCATACCAAGTTTACAAGGATATCGAAGATTGTGAGGTTTATCGAATGGTTTCTCATCAGAAGTTGCATTTGAAGCAATGGTTTCTTGGTTGCCCCCCTGCTAAGTTTTCTTCTTCTTCTTATCCACCTAGTTACTAGTGTCATTACTTTCACCAAGCGAAGAGGAAGAAGGGGAGGAAGAAACAACCGATGAAGAAGGTAAAGTTTCAACTTTAGGATCAACTGGAGGTTGATTTTGTCCATGCGGAGGAGTAATCGATTGCGGAGAAATCATGACATTTTGAACCAAGGAGGTTGAAAACAACCATACTGACAAGCCAATGGTAAATAATTGAAGGGATAATGTAGCCATATATGGAGCACCAATATTTCCAAAAGGAGGAAAAGTACCAGGATTACCGTCCAAAGGAATTCCTTGATCAGTGGACTCTGGATTTGTTGCCATATGTCTCAACCTAAGATAAACTAAGTAGTGACGTGGAGGATGCTATCCACATTCAATTAATTTTATTTTAATCAAAATAACATAACAAAACAAAAGAGGGATAATTTAGGAAAAAGGATTACCAAGTAACTGTGAACTGCAATATACTCCCTCAGTAAACCAAGGAGTTAACATACATGCAAGCAATCTCCCCGAATGCTATTTTCGGTGTATTACAGTGTACAAGGCAGCCGAATCGGTTACCTATGGATGGATAGAAACTTAATGTAGTCCTCCCAAATATACCTGAAAGTATGTGGAGGCCCAATACGTGTTAGCGTTGTCTAATGCGAAACTGCATAGTGAGAGCATTCCCTTATACTTTTCGTACTATAACACCGCCCAATATATCTGAAACTATGTGGACGAGCTATGATATACTTACATATGTGGAATGAGGTATCACACTCGAAATGTGTCGTAGATCGTTAGCGATACCTGCTATGTTTAACGACGCTGGAACACGTCTCTAGCCTAGACCTCTAAATGTTATGCGTTAAGTTACAATGCTCCATTAGGTTAATTGGGATAAATTTTAGTTGATCTTGTTTAAAAGTTTCCATTCCAGGTTCACTGCGTGATGTTTCTGAAACTCCTAGAATGAAACTAAGATGAGAATCATTATTTTCATTTGATTTAAACAATGAAAACCGTAACTAAAAGGGATAGAGCAATCCGAATCTTTAAACAAAGAGCATAGAGCACATCTAATGCAACTTTCCTTATACCATTCCTACAAGCACACACAAACTTCTAAATGAATTATGCATGTTTTTCTTTTCATTCCTTTAATGTTTAGATGAACATAAAGAAACTAAATGCATAAACAATCAATCAATGCTTTTCACAAGAAACGAAGACTTTACGACAATTTCTTTTTAAAAGAAATGAAGACTTTACGACAATTCTTTTTCAAAAAAGTAGAGACTAATCAATATAAGCTAACTTTGACAATGAATTGAAAATGATAAAGAAATCTCTTAAGAAACACTAAACAATCAAGGTCAAAGTAGGGATAGGAAAGGAAATACAAACTAATTTCAGAGACAAAGAAAAACATCGATCTTCAGCAAACAACATCAGAAGAACCTTTGGAAAAAATTAAGCAAAAGATGGGTTTTTTAGCTTGATAGGGATCAATGCAGCCTTGAGTGGGAGACAGTGTGTTGCAAAGTACTGTCTCTAAGCTAAGGTTACTCTGCAGCGCACTGTGTCAAGAAAAACACTGCGTTGATGCCACAGAGCACTATCAACACACATTTTAGAACACTTTTTTGACCAAATAAACTTCAAAATGACTGAAAAGAGATCAATGAAGTCAAGTAAAGTCTACTAGGATGTAATATGATAAGGGTAAACTACCAGGAATGATGGCCTTTCCTTAGTGGAGTCACCAATTTGTTATACAAAATTTATACCTATAGATAAGTACATCTTCCCTAAGTGGGTAGTTACACTTAGAACAACTGAAGTAAAGATGTTTAACATTTTCCTACAATAAACAGATAAGATAAAGGAACCTACTTATGATCCTTTGCTTCCTTTGATGTCCTTTGAATTGCTCCCGTTGCTCTCGTTCAAACTGAATTCGCTCAATCGGTACTTGCCAACAATAAACAGAAGACGACAAAAATCAAAGCATATGATCTATTTATCATAAACAAATGGAATCGACAACATTTGAACATTCATTCATCACAGATATAGACAAAAGTATGAGAAAAGGAAGAAACAAATTTATTGATTGATAGAAGGAGAAGTTACACCCAATGTGGTTCAATGTTGTGTCACTCATCCAGCTTAGTCCAACCCCTCATCACATCAATAACAACATCAATCCAGCAACATAACATTACTTGACAATGATTTCAAGTCTCAAACCAACAATATTTCTTTATAATATCCAAGTTCCAGCCCCCTGATCACTATGATGAGTGGACAATTTATAGGGAAATGCAAGTGGTTTTGTCATTAATGGGGTATTGAATGGTTTTCCATAATTGGATAGTTATTTTCCATGGAGAAAGGGATGAGAGGCTAGAGGATTAGATGGTCCATAGCCTATCCAAAGTCAAGCTCATAGGATGAGAGAAGAGTTGGGCATCCTCTAGAATGTTCTAGAATTAAGGAATATTCCCAGAATCCTATGCCAATTTCGCTCATCCTCACCCAATGCAGGCTTAAGTGGGCCCAAGTGCTATGCAACGTAGGTCTGAATGGGCCTACCTACTATGAAGAGCAGTTACCCCTGACCAAGGGTGCGTTGGTGTCCCAATGAGGCATTTCATCAGGGTTTCAAACTAGGAAACTTTCATGGATGAAAACACTCAATATGATGACTTGTCTAGGGCATGTAGCAACTGAATTAGGGTTTGATGAGCCCTATTTGTACTGATCTGATTGTGAGTGAGTGATGCCCAAATAGATCTGTAACAGCTACCCCCTAAAGCATGAAGTCATAAATGATAATGTTGAGTGATGTGCTTTATGATGTGATGAGAAGGATTTGAAGCAACCAGTGACCTGCATCAATTACAATACATAATATCATGATATCCTTGAATTTTTCATGAATTGCTGAGGGAAGGCATACCCATGCTCAACATATAAACTTTCATTACATGTACATAAATCAGATAGTTGTCTACAGATATAGACCCATGATAAGATGACCATCTGTGTAAAGCCATCGTATAGATGGTTTAGTACTCTCCTGAAATCGTAGCCTGGATGGATGAAACTAGAGCAGGGGTCTTCTATCTCGTCCAATCGTTCACTCAAGTATGAGTCTAACCATGTGAAAATGTGATCTGAAGTCTAACATGTTAAGACACCATTTGATTACCAACCAATGATATAAATTATTAACAGATGTGAGAGAAATCACAAATAATGATAATGATTCTCAAGGTACTACAGTACATTCTGCATGGTGTGAATAGATGTTTTGATGTTGAACACCATACAAAGTCTTTCGATCGAAGGCCTGTGATGTCAACCTATGGCTAGAAGTGAGAAACTTGCCATTGATGTATGCAAGCTTCGAGGTACTGGAAGGGTTCTTCTAAGTCAACTTCCTGGATAATGTGTTGATGTCGACAAGAAGCGACTCGTCACAAGAGGGCCTTGATGTATCCCCCATCAGCGTCACGAAACTAGTGTAATGATTTTGAAGACAAAATGTGACTAATGACACAATGTTTAGGAATGGCGATCATGAAAATGAAGGTTTATGAGTATTGCAAAGGATGAAGTTTACTGATTGACTTCTCTTGAACATGTCAGTGACACAGAATGAATTGGAAGCATTGACCCAAAACCAAAGTGATGGATGGCGTGATAGACCATAGGTATGATAACCATCAAGCATATGACCCAACCCAAATAGTCACAGAAATGAAGTGAGAGTGTCATGTTCAAGAGAGACTTGCTACCATAAAGTGATTTATCCCTTTTCCCATTTTCCCTAGTCATTGTTGACTAGTACCTATTTATTTTTTAACGAGCGTGAGGAGGGTAACATATGCTTGATGGATAATTCTGCCCTTCGGGTGAATCCATCACTATGTGATGTTTTAACGAGTACAACGAAGGTGAAACTCGGTCTTGTCATGATGGACAAGTTTATGCTATAACAAGTTTAATGACAATTAGATCTCAGTCCTTTTCATGTTTAGAGAGTTTTAAAAGGGGAAAAAAAGAAAACTCCACAAGTTCTTTTTCATAAATTTGTCTCTCAAGTCTGAAAAAGCGTAAAATAATACAAGAGAGAACCTATTGACCATGTTCGATCAACGTATTCCTTTTTCGTAAGTAATATATCTCAGTATGGAAAATGGTTAAACTTATACTGAGAAGATGTCATTTCCAATCCGTTTACGAGCTGAAAAGGACAAGCACTCGACAATCTTTTCATGTTTTGAGAGTCTGAAAAGAGCTTAAAGAGGACTCCACTTAGAGGAATGTGTGGTGTCTAGGATAGCAACTGGTTCCGGTGATGTTGGAACTTCTCAAAACATGTTGATTTATGTGAATAGGTTGGCTAATAAGATCACTCATTGCAACTGTTCCTCAAAAATGGTAAAACAAGCAAGTAAAAGCGTATGATTGACCAAGCAGATAGTGACAATGGAAGGAGAAAAACCAAGGCTCATTTGATGGAAGAGGCTAATAGAATGGCAATCAAGAGGGTTAAAATGGAGATGGGTTCATTTTTACACAAGCTTGAAGCATAGGGAACTATACTTGGATTCAGTTTCATGTTTACACAAGCTTGAAATGAAAAACTATGCTTGGATTCAGTTTCATTTTTACACAAGCTTGAAAGAAGAAAAAACTATGCTTGAGATTGGTTTATATGCCCCCAACATGATGACTTGATTCTAGGTGCATGCCCCCCAAGCTTCATTGCATTCACCTAAGTAGACTACTCGTGGCTATCAGGTGGATGGAATGAAGGTTCATTTACGATATCAAGTGAAAGACTCGACTGAGATTTTACGATGTCTAATCAAAGACACAAATTGGAACTTTTCTTTATGGGACCTTGTGTTGTCACAAAACCATGTACTAAGGGCTTCTACTTAGTGAGATCTCATGCAACTGTTTCAAACCAGGCTTTAGACCAAAGATTAGCCTCCTTGGTCAGAGAGGGCTCTCTCACAAAC
>APFE030455395.1:0-10134 GCA_000404065.3 Pinus taeda | reverse complement strand
TCCCCTTCTACATGTCTTTGTTCTTTTCCAGCGGATTTCTGCCCCGACAAAAACTATGCCCTTCAAGCACTGTGTTGAGGCTCTGCATCACTCCCTCTGCCTCTACAAACTCACGAACTGGAAATCGTACCTCTCTGTCGTCTCACTCAGAGAGAGATTTCCTCAGATCTGCTTCCCGGCAAGGATTGCGCAATCCCTTCAAGGAGATTCGAATCTCTGCCAAGTGCAACTTTCGACCTCGCTGCTCAGCACTGGATTTGCTCTTTCTGTTTCAAAATCAATGCTCTGATACCATGTGAAAATTCCTAGACTCATGGAACCCCTCCTACAGCAAATATGAATCTACTTCACCTACTTGATTTTATAATTACATTCATCAAGTTATTCTTCTAAATATTGAAGCAAATTACTTCTACAGCCTGCACTAATTAAATATTTGATCTCGTGAAACAGAAAACAAAACAAAGAAGAAGATACATAGGACACATTTATTTTTGGACAAAATAGTCCCCGGAAAAACCTAATGCGGGAAAACCGGTGCAGCAATTCTAAGGGTTTATTATTATGTAAGAGAAATATCTGAATACAAATCTAGTAATCCTTTACAGAGAAAACACTGGCGGAAAATCTGAGTGAGTTTTACCTCACTTCACCAGGCAAAATTCTGGCTAATCCTACACAAGATTGGTTGGGCCCGACTATTTCTGTGTTGGACCTGCGTAGGCCATGCATCAGCCTTCCAGGCTCTGCGTCAGCCCTACATCAGCCTTTCAGGCTCTGCGTCAGCCCTGCATCATCTTCTCTACCCTCTGCGTCAGCTATCCCGGCTGTTTCGACAGTTCCGGTTGTTCCCAACAATTCTGGATTCTGCGTGACAGACAGTTTTTCTGCTCTACGTTGGCCCTTCTAGCTCTACATCAGGGCTACGTGGGCCCAGACTGGCCTAGCGTCAACTCTCCTGGCTACTGTGCTGCCTCTCTGCAAGCTCTCTCTGCCTCTCTATTAGTATTCTCCAGAAACTCCTTTCAGATTCTCACTACTCCTCTGTTGCTGAATGATCACTTAATTCGAATCTCTCAGCTTCCTAGCCCCAAAAATCGAACTCCAGATCAATTCTATCTCTTTGTGTGTGTTTTCAAATGAACCCCAAACCTCCATTTTATACTTTTCATGTAAAGTCTTCAATAGCCGAGATTAAGTCTCTAATCAACGGCTAAGATTAAAACATGACTTGATCCACTTTTTAGATTATTCTCACCCATATTTTGATTAATATCCATTAATATTTTAATTTCCCTAAGTTTAGACTTAGGGACCCCATTAAAAATATTAATTATTTTAATAAAATCAATCCAGGTGGAATTTCACCAAACAGTTTCTGGGTTATTTAGAACTCATGTGCCTTAGCCTCTCCACCAATTTTCAAGGCTAGAGAACTTTCGATACTACCAAAAACTAACAATAGTGACCTATTCCATTTTCACAGTCTTGGATCTAATTTTTAGTAGTAATTTTGCATAAACTTTCCTATAAATTTTGGATCCTAGTGATTTAGAGCTTATCAATTGAATAGTGTTTGGTAAATTTGTGGTCGCCTTGTACATTCTGCTACACACATATCAATTTAATTATGCTTATTTCTTTGTCTTCTATTACACTTTGCTCCTAAGGGATCTTCTACTTTTCATTGTCAGAGATGGGACATGAGATGTTATTTTCACCAAAAACTTTGTCATAAGTTGCCTTCCCGGTGTAACTCCTCAAGTTGATGCGATAGCATCTTTTCCAATCCTAATATCACTGAAGGCTTCAATCTCATGCCTTTTGAGTTGTCTTTGGCTTGTGGTTATATCTATGTGATATTAAAAGCCATCACTACTTAAGACTTCAATCTCATGCCTTGTGAGTTGTCTTTGGCTTGTGGTTGTTATCTATGTGATATTAAAAGCCATCACTACAGTGACCTATCCTCACATTTGAGATTATATTCTACATTAATACTCCTCTTCTTTGGAAATTACGCTAATTGAGATAGCTTGTCTTCCTCTTAAATTAATGAGGTCCTCTCAACCTCGCATTCTTTTCCTATTGCTCCTAATATTTTGTCGCTTAGTAATTACTAATAACTGAGTAGCATAGTCATTCACACAAAAGCATCCCACAGCAAATGTACTTCAAAATAATAAAGATTTCCAAGGCATTTCTTGATAAGAGATAAAAGCTTTTGTTATGGATAAGTTCCACAAGCGTACTTGGGATAAGGACCTAGGGAGAAAGAAAAATACTATATTGAAGTGTTTAATCCCACTCATAATCATCAACAAAAAGCTTACACAGACGCCAATATTTCTGGGAGAGCCAAAATTCTTATTGCTCAGTTAAGGACTAATTCTCATCAACTCCGTTGTGAAACAAGGCGCAGGAAAAGGCCAAAAGAAGTGTGGGAGGAAAGAGTATGTATTTTTTGTTCTTCCGGAAGTGGAAACAGAAAAGCATTTCATTTTAGAATATGAGGCCTTCAAAGACAACAAAAAAGGTTATGCAAATATTCGGGCAGCTAGCTCTTGGGATAATCTATTTAGCGAGGGGTTTGTTGAGAAGTTGGGAGCGTTTATTGTGAGGCTTCACAAGAAAAAGGCTGAATACATCAACCAGATGAAGAAGCAATATGTCCCATAGGCTATCTTTACATCAACTAGATGAAAAAGCAATCTGTTCCATAGGCTATCTTTAACCTCATGGACATTAAAATAATTTATTTTCTTTCTTTTTTTCACTCACCATTCACTAAAATTTCACTAAAATGGGGTTCACATCAGAAATTAATAGTGAATTAAACTAATTAAATCCCTAAATTGTCTAAATCCCCGGAAAAACATTCAATTATGAGTCATTGGGTTGCGTTTTAGTCGTTTGGTGGAGACCGTGCGTTGCAATTAAGTTATGAGCCCAGTTTTATGATGATATGCAGCATTCTCTTAAAAAAAAAAAAAATTACCTAGAAACACCATAATTCAGATCATCATTTATCTCTGTACTGTCAACTCGAAGCAAAACTCAACCATCTTAAACCCTGAAAATCAAAAACACAGATAGAAAAGAAAATTATGCTTATATTAGGGATTGAGCGAAAACCTGCTCTATCGGGCAGCTCAGTTAAGAAGGACCTGTAACATTTACGGAGCTCATTGGACAGGCGATTCACATCTTCTGACAAAGGGGCGAAGCTATACTTGTCGTAGAATTTAGCAAGATAAGTTCGCGTTATAGGAACCAGACCTTCTGTAGAAGCCATCAGTTCGAACCCTACCCGCTTCAAATCTTTACAGCGCGCTTCTCTTAGAATTCTCAAGCCGCGCACTTCAAATTCTCGCGAAAAACACTTGAATTCGCAACCCAGGAACTTCGATCAACAGAAATTGAAAGCCCCGGGAGTGAGCATCCGAGCGTTTTATGGGCACGGCGCAGAGGTGGTCCTGTCAACGCCGTGGAATGTTCGACTGAGCGGAGAATAATAAGTACTTATAAACTCAGAAGACATAAAACTTGTGTTGAAACTTTAAGGTTTGACGATGGCGTCGGGAACCCACGGAGTTTACTGGATTCCAACCCAACGGTGGCTCCAACTCAATTGTTTATAATGTGCGGGCCCCGTATCCTCGGCTTTCTAGTCTGGGCAGTACGACAAAAGTGATCCAAAATCATTTTTGTTCGGAAGTAAGTCAAATTTGCAGCAATGAGATTTATTTTCAGTTTTTCAGTTATAAATTCAAATTACATTGGAGAAAGAGTTTATTATTATTATTGAAATTTTATATATATTTTTTTTTAATTTTAGAATTTCTTTTCAAGAATTTTTGATTGATAATTAATGTTTAAAAATTGTGTAGAGGGGAGGGGTGGGGGGTTATGGATTTTTAGATAAATGATGGTTTCTTGTTAAGGAAATTTTTTTTATATGTGAAGTATTTTTCAATTCCTGTGTTTGAATGCGAGTTGATTATTGATATGAAGATATAAGTTCACCAAAATTTATTTAAAAAAATGTTAAAAAGTTATAATTATTTTTCATTAATTGAATTAAATTGGTTATAAAATTTTAATATAAGTGGAGGAAATTTTTTATTTAAATGTTTTTATTTGGTATAATTAATAAATAATACTTAATTTTTAAAATTTAAGATTTTTAAATATATAGTGATATTTTAAATTGGTTGAAAGTAAGATTTCATTTTTGTCTATGTTGTATTTTCTAAGAAAAGAATATTATTTCCCTTTGTTTATGTTGTATTTTTTAAGAAAAGAATATTATTTCCCTTCTATCTTGTTAGCTCGGTTAACCTTGTAATTTCTTATAAAGGATTAAGTTAAAAGATAAGGATTAAGTTAAAAGATATCTTCTAACTTTTTGAAGAAATTTAAGAATTTTATGATAATTTTTTATAGGAAATTTGAGGCCATACTTTATGTTTTATGAATTTTGAGTTGGGAAACTAAAAATTAACATTGTAATTCTTTATAAGAGATTAAGTTAAAAGAAAGTGTGAATTTTTTTTATCAATTTTAAGTGTTTTAGGATAGTTTTATTTGATTGAAGTTTGAGGTCCTAGTTTTTCATCTCTAATGAATTTTGAGTTTTTCTTAAATAACTCAAAATCTGGGAAAAAGCCAAAATTTATTGAATTAAAAAAATTAGATTTTTGTTTTGACAATTTAAATGAGAATATATTCTCAAAAATATTTTAAATATAGTAATTTTTATTTAAATGTTTATATTGTCTTTTTAAGTATTAAATTTCAAATTATTTTTTAAAGTAATTATTAATTATGGTGGAGATTAAATATCATTTATGGACAATAAAAATCCCTTAACATTCATTTCATTGTTGTTTATCAAAATGGTAGAGCTCAGCTAATGGCTCACTTCGCATATGACATGCACTCACCTCACATATGACATGTACTAATTGGCTTGTGCACTGACATGTACTAATTGGCCTGTGCACAACTAGAATTCTAGATCTATCAAGTATCAAGTGGATCAAATATCTTTCACTTTAAAAGAGATTTGATCCATATGAATACTTGATAAATCGTAAATCAAGATGAGTATATGTTTGTTTAGTTATCAATAACATTTTTTATTTTTTATTTTTATTTTATTTTATTTTTATATAATTTGACCAAGTCAAAATATTTACATAATATAGTAAAACAAAACGTTACAACCTCTCTTTCATAATACCCTAAAAATAATATTATGGAACATCATATTATTTTCTCTATAAAAAAATAGCACAATCATATCAATATGCATAAATTATATATTATTTAAAACCCAAATTAAACACTTATGCCCTTAAAAGAAATTTCTTACACTACCCGTTACGCTTTCATGGTTGCTTTTATTTGATGTTTTTTTTACATCATTTAGAAAAAAAAATATTCAAAAGATTGACGACATTAGTATAGACATCATAACATCAAATAAAACCATATTTATTTGATGTTATGACTACTCTGGTAATGTTATTAATCTTTTGAATTTTTTAAAATGATGTAAAAATAAGTTAATGAAAAATAATATGATATTAATCATTAAAGTAACAAATATGTTGGGACTATGTATGAATTATGTAATTTTAATATGTTGGGATTATGTATGAATTATGTGATTTTAAGTATAGAATTGGGTATTATGTTGGGAGTTTAAAAATGATGTAAAATTAAGTTAATGAAACTGGTCGGCTCATATTCTTGACACCTCAACCCTATTTATCAACACTGTTCTCTCTCTCCTTTGTAAAACAAATGATGAGTCTTGGTCTAGACTCGAAATGTCGAGAAAGAAAAATGAAGACTGGATTATTCTGGTTTAGATTCTAAAAAAACCGAACCAAATCTGCAATCCATTAATTAATATGATATTGACCATTAAAGTAATGAATATGTTGGGACCATGTATGAATTATGTGATTTTAATATGTTGGGATTATGTATGAATTATGCAATTTTAAGTATAGAATTTGGTATGTTGAGAGTTTAAACGACATTTTTAGGAGTCTAGCTAATTATTAAATCTTTTATCATAATAGAGTTCATTTATAACTTTGAAAATGTTATGTCATTATAAATATTTCAATGGATAAAAAAGTTTTACTTTTAATAATTTGATTGAGTCAAATATGCCAAGGGAAGCTAAGGCGTTTAAAACTTCAAAGATAATCTCATTTCCTTCCATTGTTATAAGTAAAAAGAGAAAGAAGATTTTGCATTTCTTTATAAGCTAGGTTCGATTTTCTAATAGTATTTATATTCCATTGTTTTTTTTGTATTTAGAGGAATCTCCAAGTTGGTTAGTATCTAACCAGTGTGATAAGGGGTCAATTCCAACTATTACCACTATCACCTCTACGTGCCTATATATGCCCCTTCCACATACATATGTGAATTGGGGGATCTGAACCACAAAACTCCTCATACATAACACTTCTTTTTCAGGATCACCCCAATTGAGTTGCCCATTAGGGGTTTTATTTATGCTCCATAGTTAAGAAGTGTAAAAAAAATGAAATGCATGGCATATTTAAAAGAATGGTGACTTTTACAAATTATAACAAAGTAGTATGTTGAATAAATTCCATTTTGAATAACTATTTTCTATAATTTTTATATTTTAATGTTGTTAAAAGAAGTAAGACGTGGTTTGTTAATTAGAGGTAAAAAAAGAAGTGTGAATAAGATGTTTAAACTTTATAATTTTAAAAACTATTTTAATAAAAGATTTCAATAACTTTTTGAGATCTATGTTAACATTTATTTTGAATCAAACTTTTATCTAATGTTAAATAAATATTTAAATTTATATAAAAATAATTCAATATGAATTACAATAAAATATTTTCTATCAATAAATTTTGACATATATATAAAGATTATATTGATAAGAGAGTTGTCTATAATGTGACTTTTTGGAGTCTTCGGTGACGAATCCGGCGGAAGAAATGAGGTTAAATCTTGAATTTAGCGTTAAATGTTTTTTTAACTGCATATTGGATTAGCGTCCTGGAAAACCTGTGAGCCTTTTTTGCAAAACTAGCTATCAACATGGGATCCAATGATATGCTGCCGGTTTTGGCCGGAAAGATCTCCGCCGAAAAGGCTTTCAAAAGTCGCGTTATAGACTACTGCTTGATAAAAACCCATTTTAATAAAAAATAAATTTATAGTTAAAATGCTGTTTTCAAAACACAACCCACAACATCCAGAATAATGATATCTCCGTATATGGATGGTTCTCAAACACAATATGGTTTCCGTGAGACTTCCTATGACTCAGCTGCTACAAGCATATCATATAAGAAAGGGCCTACAAGCATATCATATAAGAAAGGGCGTTGTCTAGTGAGCGTAAAATTCATACAAACAGTTAAAAATAGATAGAATTTGACTTTTTTTCAAAAAATTGACCATACAAATATTTGAATTGTATTTTTTGGGTTATTATCAATAATTTAATCATTTTTGGAGAGCTTGAACATGATATATGTAAGTGGAATTTCTTAAAAAAAATATCAAGTTTATGTGTTGAAATTGTTATTATTTTCGAAATAAAAATGATTTTTAGAATTGGGGATGGCGATTTTTTTTACACCAAAATCTACAAGTGTTAGTCAACCATGTCATTTCCAGCTATAAGGATCTACGAGAGGTGGTTAGTCCATGTAACAAAATACAGGAGCGTTGGTTTATCCAATGTCCCATAATCTCCCCCCAAAACAAACTGGGTGTGTATCAAACTCATGACGTACACTTTGATACCACTTGTTGAGAATCACGATTTCAATTAAACCAAAACCCACAAATATTAATCAAAAATCACATTACCAAAGATAAAATTCCATGAAAAATTGTTAATTTATGTCACAAAACACACTAGAAGATTTATCCAATATCAAAAAAACCACCAACACTGCGCTGAATTTGAGAAATGAATCGGATACCATAAAGGCATGTCTATAACTATCTTGTGATACGCATATGATTCTTGCCAGTATATTTCTCCCCAAAAAAAGACCAGCGCCGAATTTGAGAAATGGGTCGGATACCATATTCTAGCACTCTGGCCTCACAAGAACGCCGAACGGTTACAGCCTGGAAGAAATGAAGCCATTGCTGCAAATCAGACTTCTGTGCTCCTTAAACAATCCCTCGCCAACGACGAACTGGACTAATACAGGCATTGCACGGTAACATACACTTTGCGCTGTCACCATTTTTCAAGGTATTGCAATACTATGCATCATTGTCTTCCAGGAGCTCTGAAAACCTGGACACCACAACGCGGAGCACCAAATGAAAGCTATGGTCAGGCATCGCAAAGTCCAGACTCTGACCTCAAAGAGTGATGGCGCTAGCTCAATTTGTTGCACACCAATGGACTATGCGCCGCTGGAAATCATTACCGCGAGAGAGATGAATCTTCTTCTTATGCTGCTATGCTAGTGGCAAAAGATATTGCGTAGAGATGCAAGGAGCTTGGTATAACTGCCCAACAAGGCAGTTTCAATACGGAGCAACAAACTTAGGGATTATATCCTTGCGAGCATGGAGGCAAACCAGTAGCTAGCAAAAGGACGCAGCCCAGGCGGTGAGGCCTGTGGAGAAAGAGAACACTTCGCGAGTGTTTCTGGAGGTTGGACTTGACACACTGACAGACAAACGGCTCAGCGGATGTCAGACTAGACTCAATGGCGGGGACGTTTTTGAGCCAAACCAAGTTTTGATACCACTCTTAGCGCATAAACGAAAATGGAAAGAAAGAAAAAATTTATTTTAATATTAAAGATAGCTTAAAAAAATTATTTTAATATTAAATATAGCTTATAAGATTAGTTGATTATGTAATTAGTAATTTTTTTTGGTGAAACTTCAAAAAAATGTTCTAAGTTTTTCTACAAACTTTTTGTTAAATAAGCTAGCTACTTGCATATGTGCAGAATTTTCTTTATTGTTTTTAAAGGCCTCATATTCTAAAATAAAATATTTTTCTGTTTCCAAAAATATACATACTCTTTCTTCTTACACTTCTTTTACCCTTTTCCAGCGCCCTGTTTCACAAAAAATAGTTAATAAAAATTATATTCCCCAATTAAATAAATAAAATATGTATTGCATTTCACATAGTTCTACAAGGCATATTCATAGTTGTTTCTCCAGGTTACACTTCCATAGAATCTTGCATTCGGTTCTGGCGGACAAATTGCAAGGAGTACAGCACCATTCTTTTTTTCATTTGATAATTTGCGTTGTGGGAACGCCCTTATATTTGATAATTTGCGGTATGATCTAAACAGCATTAGCTATAACATCTGTCTTTATTTCAAAGAATATGGTAATGTGCGAAAAATACAAAACAGAATCTAAAATCATTAATTGCATAGACAAATTACCTGCAGGTTTTTCTGACGTTGCAGCGAAATTACAGGAAAGTGGATGCAGAGCTCAAATTATCTTTTCTGAAGATTCTTATATACACCTTAGTTGGAATTGCGGTTCGGGCACAAATACCTGGGCAGAAGTTATAGCACTGTGGGTTTTTGCTAGACGACTCAGCTCGCTGTTTGTTCTGTTTGTCTTTAGTGACTCAACTTGCTGTTTGTCTTTAGTGACTCAAAGGTCAAGGTCACAATAGATTGGATCAATGAATGCTCAGCCTTCACCTCCACTACCATGCAAATGGATGCACATGATAAAGATCTGAAGACCTGTTTTAAAGAAATCACATTGACCCATATTTGTAGGGTCAAAATTCAGTGGCTCATGCGCTTTCAAAGCAGGGACATCAACATCACATGGGAAAATTTCACTTCAAAGTTTTCTTTCAGGGTTCTCTTGGTAACATGGGCAAGATCCCTAAATGTTGATGGTTTTCAGTTTTTAGATTGACTTACTGTTTGTCTTTGGTCATAATAGATTGGAACAATGGATGCTCAGCCTTTTCACCTCCACTACTATTTAATTCGATGCGCATGACAAAGAATCTAAATACCTGTTTTAAAGAGATCACGTTTACCCATATTTGTAGGTACATGTTTTAAAGAGATCACATTTACCCATATTTATAGGGGGTAA
>APFE030455392.1:135455-151526 GCA_000404065.3 Pinus taeda | reverse complement strand
TAGCTTACAGAGCGTACAAGTACGCAGGTACAGTGTGTTTGGAGTGCGTACACGCAGGCAAGGTAGAGAGAACCTGCGTACCCAGAGATAAACATGTTTTTAAAGTGACTTTCTCTCTTTTTGAAGTTTGACATGAAGAGCAAAGGTTTGAGGCTTGACAAGGAGGACAATATGGCTATTGATGGAGCCATATTAACTGCAGATAGCCATGGTGACAAATTTCAGTGTAACACTTATAGTCTACGCATATTCTACATTTGCCAATTTTCTTTGACACCACAACTAAGGGCGAAACCCATTGACTATCTAAAATAGGATAGATGAATCCTACTTGTAACAAATTTTGTAGTTCTTCTTTCACTATTTATTTCATGACAGGATTCATTCTTCTTCCTGGTTGTTTCACTGGTTTGATATGATCATTAGTATAGATATGGTGAATATATGTCTTTGGATTAATTCCTTGCATGTATGTATAGTTCCAGGCAAAATCTTTTGAATATTTCTGTAATATTGCAATTAATTGTTGTTATTGTGATGATTGTAGATTATTACCAGTATTTAGATTCTTTCCCCGCTTGATTTCAAAAAATTTTATTTGAGAATTGGTAATTGAATTAACAGGAAAAATGCTTTCAAATGAATTTTGCAATGATTTAATAGTACAATTTTCCTGAAAGGTTTGATTTAAAAGATGATTTGTAGCTTCATATTGCATTGCTCTTAACTGTTCAAAAGTATTAGTTTCTGAGATAAAAAGATCTATTAAATTCTCATCTTCTTCCTCTTCATTAAAATTGAAGGCTTGACTAATGCTTACAATAGGCTGAGTGTTTTCTTGTTCATCATCAAGCCATGATAGTAAAAAAGGAGATTGAGCAGGAGGATAGAGTTTAATATGTTTCCTTTCATCTCCATGTGCTACGATCATGCTTCATGATTTGCATCTAATGAAGGCATCTGCTGTGGCTAGCCATGGTCTACCAAGAATTAAAGGATGGCCTCCTAAATTTGTTTTTGGTTGCAAGATAAAAAATTATACAAGATATTCACATGAATCCAAAGAATAATCATGTCCTCAAGTATTCCCTCCTGTAAAACTTTAGATCTATCTGCTACTTCTAAAATTGTAGTAGTAGGTCAAATGTTTGTGATGAGCCCCAAAAATGGATTATTATATGGGCTCATTCATTCTCCTAATTCGACCTAATCCACCATTCTCATTATTTTATTGCATGCTTTTTATTATATTTATGCTAATAGAGTGAATTGGGTTAGTCATTATGCCAACAAGTCTAATGTGTGCTTTATGCAGTCTTTTTGGTCAATTTGAAGACAGAATCAAAGGTTTAAATGAGCACTTGGCAGCCAAATTCATGGAGAGAATTTGTAGGAAGGTGTCCCCTTCATTTATGGGCCCTTACCTCAAATTCTCCACCATTAACTCGGAGTTCAAGGGCCACCAAATCGTTTATCACAAGGGCAGCCAAGCAAGTCAAGTAGGACTACTGTTAACTGCAAGTTTTGGGCAGCCGAGTCCCTAAAGTTTAAGAGGACTATTGGAGTCCTCAATTTGTATAAATAAGAGGGCTTAGGGCTTCATTTTAGTTAGTCACTTTGTAGGCAGAAGTTAGCTAGTTTGTAGTTTGGTTTTTAGTCATTTTTTAGGCAGTAGTTTAGCTCTGCATTTCAGCACATTTTCAAGTTTTCCTTGTGGACAGTTTTGGATGTAACTATTCTTTTGATCAATAAAGATGAATCCAGCTTTGCATCAACTCTAATATCTCTTAGGAGGCTATATCTCTTGGGCTTGTGCCCATCTCAAGTGCCCAATACCTCCTTTGTTTACCTTTATGTGTTTTTGCTGCATTCTTAGAATAAAATCTGCTATTTAGATTTAAATTTTGTTTTGTTATTTAGATTACGTTTAATAATTAAGAAGGCTTTTTATGTTAAGATTAATTTGATAGGTTAATAATAGAGAACATCTTCAGAAAAAGGCCATCAAGCACCTCTGATCTCACCTCTCCCTTAGTGGGATCGTGAGCTGGGACAAAGGTGACCTTGCTGCCACCAAAAACGCTATCTTTGCTCCACCATGCAATTATTAGTGTTAGATTTTCATTTGCTGAAGTTGATATCAGTTGTGGTTGCATGCTTAGGTTCATGATTTCTCAGTTGCATAGTTACTTCATATGATTTCGCTGCAAATAAACTTTTGTTCCATTCCTTTGCTGTTATCTAGGTCAGAATAGGCTAACGTAGCTAGGTCTTTGATTTTCCAAGTCCTTGTTCGTTTCGTTTGAAAAACAACTTGCAGAGAACCTGTTATCCTTATTTATCTACCAATTCTCCATCAATCCCACCTGCTTCATCCTCTACTTAGAATCCTTGCCTTACACTTGCCACAATCACTCACTTCGCCCTAATTTTCATATTTTTGTGCAACATTGTTCTATCCCTCCTTGAACAAATCCAACCGTCATCGCCACTCCTCAACTCCATCCACCAAGCCCTAGACCTCCATACACCCTTATATCACCTCCATACCCCATCCTTCACCTTTTTCCCTCCATCAATCTTCCAAAATCCCATTTCTGAACATCCTGTAGAAAATTACAGACATCTTGTAGAAATTCCAGAACATCTTGTAGAACCCCTGCAGACTTCTTGTAGAAGCTCACGAAAGCAGTTTCTTGATAGCCAAACTCTGTGAAACTCTCTGGAAGGGTGCTGGGGCCCCCTTAGGCCCTCTCTGAACCTTCCCAACCTCCTACAAGCATTTTCTCTCATCGATCCACCTCTGCACAATAAAAAACAGTGAAAGCACATGCATGATAATTCTGGCAACTTATTCAAAAATACAAAAAGATGTTTTCTTCAGATTTTACTATAAAATTAGCTTAGACACATTCATTTTACCCTCCTAGAAGTCAATGGCATCTCTTCTAGTAGCTCGCATCATCTTTCTTGCATCTGTAGGGCTAGCTGGTAAAATTAGGGTTTGTTAGGGTTTGCATTTCCTTTCAGCTTCTCAGTTCCTTTTCGCAAGTAGATTATCTTCCTTTGAGTTCGCTTCCATCCAGCAGTTAAAAAGCTTCTTCTCAGAGCTCATAGAAGTTGGCTTAAGCTCCTAGCAGACTTGTGCCAGCTGACCAAGTGACAACTGCGGCAAGAGCTAGTACTTGTGCATATAGCACTGTCGCTTCCAAGTTTGTTACGAACTATCGGGTTGATAAAATTAAAGAAGGGAGTCCTAGGAGTTGCAACATTATTGCTGCAATACTAGGGCCCACCATTCTTTTTTGCGCCGTTTCCGAGTAAGCGTCAAAGTATTGGTGATTGCTGCTTTTCTTCTATTTTCTACTACAACCTTCTGATAAGTAGTTTATTTCAGCAAGCGTATAGTTGATTGTTTCATTTCCATTCTGCAATTTCATTTCCGCAAAAGTAGATTAGAGATTTCCTGCTTTCATATATTAGCATTTCAATTCCACTATATCAATTCTGCAAGCGTATATTAGCATTTCAATTCCGCAATTTCTATTCCGCAAGTGTAGCCTAGCATTTCAATCCTGCAATTTCATTTTAGCAAAATAGATTAGTCATTTCCTGATTCCATTCCAATTCCGCATTTTCATTTCAGAAAGATAGATTTTAGTTAGTTGCAGTTCAATCTATTTCAGTTTTGCAGGTACAGGCAGAAAAAAAAAAAAAAAAAAAAAAAAAAAAAAAAAAAAAAAAAATCAACCAAAAATATTTCCTTTCCTGCCTTGTAGGAGTAGAGATAAGTCAGAAAAATATTTGCACAATACCCCCCACTACTTCACACAGCCAACCTTCTCTCTTCTTAGATGGCTGTGATTAAGAAGAAGCCCTAGGTGGACATCAAGGCATGTTTAAAGAACCTCTAACGGAGAAGAAGAAAAAAATTTCCACTGGAGAAAATGGCTATAAGAAGAAATGTTAGGAGCAGTACTTTTTCTTCCAACTCAATCCTTAGAGGTGAATGTGAGAATCTGATGGAAGATTTCAAGAGCGAGATGAGGCAGTTTCTTTCCATGCAACTGGATACCTTACAGATCCAAAGGAAGCAAGAGGAAGCCAAGAGGGCTTTGGCCATCTTTTGTCCCAAATGCACTAGAAAGCATCCTAGGCATGAATGTCCATTACCCCCCTAGAAGTGTGTTTCGTCTGTGAAGAATACCATCCTACAAATCAGTGCCCTTCCTTGCCTGGACTTAAAGTTGCATATCAGAGAGCCAAAGGAGCCATTGAACCACTCTATTATATGAACCAAAGGAGGTCACATGGACCTAAATCTTACCAACAGGAACTGCAAGGGACATCCGAGACCTATTATGACCCCTATCGAGCCACTTTCATGCCTTCTTGGGGTCCCCCTGCTCATCCTTCCTGGTTCACACCTCCTCCTTGTTCCTTCACAGATCCATATTATCCCCAACCAGTTACTCATCAATTTCAGTCTTATGCTCAGCCACAGCCTCAGTGGAATGCACCTCATCAAGGGTGGAGGCCCCAGTACAACTCTCCTCCCACTCCTTTGCCTCCACCACCTGCCCATCCGCAACCCCATCCACATCCATCTCAAATCTACACCCCCACTCAAATACCCATACCACCATTTCCAAACCCATACAATGGAGTAGCTCAATCCAATTGCAAAGCTGAGGCACAACATGTCCAAATGACTCCTCTTGAGCTCAACGATCTTCGCCATAGCTCAGGAAGGGTATTGCAAAAAAGAGATTATCTTGAAAGCATTGAAGGACCACATCCAGCAAAAGAAGATTCAAAAGAGGAAATCATAGAACCATGGGTTGCGCTAGATGAAGAAAAGACGTCAGAATCAGAGATTGAGAGAGTTCCCTCATGGTTACCATCAAATATTCCAAGTATTCAAGAGGAAATTCAGTGAAAAGAGGAAGATGTGAAGGTCATGATAAAAGAAGATATGGAGAATGATCCAGATCAGCAAAAGGACCAAGGATATCAGAGCTATATTGAAATATGGTTTCAGACGGTCACTAAGTTGTAGCAGTACTCTCTTCCTTAGCTATGCTTGATCCCTTAAGAGTCAAATAATTTGGTCTCTAAAGTCCAACTAGCTGTCAAAGCATGCATTTCAAGCCTCCACATCAGTTTGTCTCTAATCTCGATGTGTACTTGGCTCCATTGGAAGTATTCTTATACTTGAGAATGATTTTGTTTTTCAAGTAGGGTAGGGTAGAAAAAAAAAAATGAAAAAATGGAAATAAGATGAAAAATCTAAGGTGAAAACCTCCTCAAAGGCACCTTAAGTTGGCTCATTGATTGAAAACCTCCATGAGGCGGTCAATGGGTTGGAAAAAAGAAGAAAAAAAGAAACAAAAAAAGAGACAAAGAAAAAGAAAATAAGATCCCTAGGTGAAAACCTCCCTTTGAGGCGCCCAGGGCAGGCAATTAGGGTGAAAACCTCCATGAGCCACCCTAGTTGTTTTTAACAGAGCAAAAGAGGAAAAAAAAAAAGAAAAAAAAGAGAAAAAAGAAATCAGGCCTAATATTTATGAAAAATTGCAGCTTGTAGTGAACACTTTGCAGGAAAAGAGGGGCGCGCAAAACGAGGACAGGAGTCCGTACTAGGCTCCAGGATATCCCTTCAAACACTCCCTCCATGGCCACTCACCTCTCCTAGGATTTGGTCACATTCGGGTTGAGATTGGGTCTTCTACAAAAAGTTCTGGGCCTTCTACAGGAAGCTATAGGCATTTTTACAGGGAGTTCTGTATTTCTACAGGAAACATCCTGTAGAACCTTTAGGCGAGCCAGATTCGATTTTGGAAGGGAATCTAAAGCTTGGAATCTATTGGTTAGGCCTGCAAGCATCCATGTTTCCATTCCTCACCCTTTTCCATCATTTTTTCCACCTCTTTGTACTTCTTTTATGAAAACTGTGTTTTCTACAGGAAGTTCTGTGTCTTCTACAGGAAGCTTACAAAAAAGCCAAATTGATCTCCAAAGAGGACCCGAACACTGGGAATATGTCCATGAGGCCTGGACACATCCATGTTTCCATCCCTCACCTTTCTCCACTATTTTTTCCACCTCATTGTGCTTCTTTTATGAAAGTTGTGTTTTCTACAGGAAGTTCCTATAGAAATTACAAGAAGCTAAAAATGGATTGCAAAAAGGTTGTTTGGCAAACATGATAGCTTCCTCAAGGGTTCAGAAGTCCTCCTGCAATTTTCAGACTCCTCCTCCATCATCTCCATGCCTGCATCATAGTCCAAGCTCAGTTTTTCTTTCCATGCAAAAACTTACAGAATGTTTTGAAGAAAACAATACATAGAATAGAATTTGTTTTTTCCAAAACTTGAAAACTGTGTATCCATTTACAAAACCCTTTTACAGGGAGTTGTATAGGGATGATGGCAACATGCCCGAGCAATTTCAACCAATTCTAGTGTACGGTTTCCAAGAAATCAACCTCCATCACCTTTAGCCATTTTTGCATTTTCTCCATATCCGTGCATCCGTTTCAAAACCTGTTTCATGGGGAGGTGCATATGGGTGATAGTAACCTACCCAAGCAGTTTCAGCCAATTCTGATGCATGGTTTTCGAGAAATTGACCTCTGTAATCTTCAACCATTTTCTGTTTTTCTCAAAATCCGTGCATCCATTGACCACCATTTCGCTCTGGGAGATGCACAATGATGATAGACACGTGCTCAAAAAGTTTCAGATCGATCTTATGCATCGTTCAAGAGCAATGGCGAAAACAAGTTTCTATCCTGTGAAAACTCAATATCAGCAGCTTGAGGGTGCAAGTCTGAACGTGGAAACAACTCCTGCAGCGTGGATCTGGCCAGAGGGTACCCGCACAAGAAAAATGGTCATGAATCAGCAACCAAGCCATCATGCAACCACAAAAACACATGCAGCAGCAAAAAACACCTCACAGCAGCCACATTCGACTTCCAGGTACGTGACTAAACCTCGTTCCTCTGATTGCATGAATGTAATTTGGAAACTGCATGAGCAATGAGATGGTTGTCATTAAAAATCGGTGGCCAGCTAACTAGCCACCCTCATCCAGTTTAAACAACGCTCAGTGGGTGAATACGACATGTGTGCTCAGCCATCTCAGGAGGAAATCTGGAAACAGGTAGTGGTGATCATTTAAGCTTCAGTGTGATTTATGGACGTGATTATAGGTAGAGAACAAATAGTTAAACACTGCAGTGGGGACCAACAGTCTACATGGGGCCAACGTGTAGTGGCCAACTCACCCTCCATCAATGGAAATCACCATAAAACAGCAAATCGAACTCTCACCTCTGTTGTTTACAGTTTATCATCATCCTTGCAGCTGCAACAAGCTCCATACCAGCTCCATAGCAGCAAACCAAGATTTTTCGACCATTTTTTAAACCCTCCTGCTTATTGGCGTTCTACAGGAAGAAGTTCTACAGGAAGTACATCACAGCTTTCAGAAGCAGGGAATACTGACTTTTCTTCGTCAAATTTGAAGCTCTGGGAGAGGTAAGCTCGAAAAACACTTTCCCTACATGGTATATTTCAAAAGGTGGTAAACTGGACTGTCTGAAGTAGGGGTATTAGAAAGAAGTCTGCATGTGGGTCAAGAATAGCAGTTTGCCTGTGTAATTACACATAATTTCTCAGACGATCCAGCATCAACATTCTCCTCCAAGGGTCTTGCGAAAATTCCTCCTGTAGGAAAGATAAAGCATTGAGAGGGCTAGCTTGTATGTCAAGATTTGAAGTTGCACGTTTGCATGTATGCTAGGAGTAAAAAATTGAGGTGCCATACCTTGTCTGTGGAAACAAAAATTCCCCCTCCATACACAGACAGTCGAGTTTGGGCCACAAAAGCATTAGAACCAGGGAATTGGTGCAGAGTTAAAATATAAACACCTGAGAGATCCTTTCTCAAATTTAAAAGGGGGAAAGCACATAAAACAACAATCCCCTTCTGCTCAGAGCATTTAAACCGAACACTCTCACCATGCTAGGAGGGTTTATCAAAAAGGAACCCTCGGATTCCAGAAAATTGCATGAACATCCCGCAGTAGTGGACCTCTTCACCAGTGCCAATTGGATAACCTTCTGTGATAAAATCCAGGGGCATGATGATGAAATAACGAAGGAATTCCTGATCTCTCTGAAACCTAAATCAAAAACACTAGCCACTGTAAATTTTAGAGGGTTGACCCTGCAGCTCACCCCTGAACTCATTGGTCAGGTCACTAGTCTGCCCTTAGGGATACCCTGGAGCAAAAAGGAGAAATAGGCCAAAAAGCAAAAAAAAAAAAGAATTCTTCCTACCAGAGGAACAGTTTGCAGAAGACAAGAATGGGGTCTGGAGAGCTAGCCTACATCCTTTCTGGAGTGAAGTTTACTCCTCAGATCATGAAATACATTACCTGTGAGGGGCGGTTGAGTATTGTCTACGGTTATCACTTTCGGTTGCTAAGTGAACTCAGACATGGGATGGATTTACCCCCAGAATAGAAGTTAAGCATCCCCTATTTCCTCCTACAATCATTAATTGAGTGTGGCACAAAATTGAAGGAAGGGACAATGGATCAGCTAGCCCATCATGGGCTTATCAAGCTTCTAGTGGAAGATGCCCTCCATACCTACACTGTCACTCTCCCCTGGGAGAATTTTCGCAATATGTCCAAGGATGATGATATCTGAATTCTCGCCGAGGAACTCACTTCCTCTAGCAGTGAGGAGAAGGAGCACAGTGAGGCGGAAGGGAAAGCCAAGGGTCAGGAAACCCAAGGCAGATCACCATAGCAAGGACAAGAAGAGAAACAAGAGAAAGGCCAAGCTGCTGAGGCCAAAACTGTGAGTGAAAAATGACACAGACACTAAGGGAGAAACAATTGCAAATCAGGGCAGAGAGGATTGAAAAAGTCCAAGCAAGCAAGGGCACACCCAAGGCAGCCACAACAAAACTAAAGGAGAAGGCACCCCCAGCCAAGCAGGCCAAAACGGTGCAAACTAGTTCTACAGGAAGCCAGAAGGCCGTTTCTACAGGAAGCCCGAAAACTGTTTCTACAGAAAGACAAAAAACAGTCAGCACAGGACTTTCTATAGGAAGTCTAGAAACAGAGGAACAAAAATGGAAAATCGCCTGAGATTTTGGCCAGGGAGGCAGCAGCCATGCTTGCCACCATTAGCACACCTCCAAGACCAGAAAGGAAGAGGAAGAGGCAAACCTCCATGTACTTTAAAGTGAAAAAGGAGCACACGGATAAAAGTGGGCAGACCCAAGCCACAGTCAAAGGAGAAAATTGTCACTAAGGACACAAAAGCTAAACAAAAGGAGGAGCCTCCTTCAAAGAGATCCATCATCTATGAATAAGGAAGCCAAAAGTCTTCATCTAGAGAGAGAAAATTAAGATGATGGACTCAAAGACATTTCTACAAGAAGCTGAGACAGTTCTACAGGAAGCTGAGAATTCTCTATAGGAAACTCGGGCTAAGCTAAGAGGGACCAATAAATTGGAGGAAAAGGTGGCCAAACAATCACAGGAAGAAGGAAAGATAAGGAAACATCTGATGAACAGTAGAGAGAGGGCAAGCTGCAGGCGAAGGTTGAGGCTTTAACAAAACTGCTACAAGAAAAGGAGCACAGGCAGTGGGAAGAAGTAGGGAGAAAAGCATGGTTTCATGACCGAGAAGAGGACATCACTTCAGAAGCTTAGCATGACAGGGAGGCCACTAGGGCCATCAAACATGAAGAGATAGATTAGTTGCTCAGAGGATGAGCAACACTTTCAGTAGGGGGTGATGATGAGCCCCAAAAATGGATAATTATATGGGCTCATCCAACCTCCTAATTCGACTTAAACCACCATTCTCATTAGTTTATTGCATGTTTTTTATTATATTTACGCTAATAGAGTGAATTGGGTTAGTCATTATGCCAACAAATCTAATGTGTGCTTTATGTAGTCTTTTTGGTCAATTTGGAGACAAAATCAAAGGTTTAAATGAGCACTTGGCAGCCAAATTCGTGGAGAGGATTTGTAGGAAGGTGTCCCCTTCATTTATGGGCCCTTACCTTGAATTCTCCACCATCAGCTCGGAGTTCAAAGGCAACCAAATCAATTATCACAAGGGCAACCAAGCAAGTCAAGTAGGAATGTTGTTAACTGCAAGTTTTGGGTAGCCGAGTCCCTAAAGTTTAGGAGGACCGTTTGGGTCCTCAATTTGTATAAATAAGAGGGCTTATGGCCTCATTTTTGTTAGCCAGTAGTTAGTCACTTTGTAGGCAGAAGTTAGCTAGTTGGTAGTTCGATTTTAGTGATTTTTTAGGAAGTAGTTTAGCTCTGCATTTCAGCACATTTTCAAGTTTCCCTTGTGGACAGTTTTTGGAATGTAATTATTCTTTTGATCAATAAAGATGAATCTAGCTTTGCACCAACTCTAATCTCTCTTAGGAGGCTGTAGCTCTTGGGGTTGGGCCCATCTCGAGTACCCAATAACTCCTTTGTTTACTTTCATGTGTCTTTGCTGCATTCTTAGAATAAAATCTCTATTTAGATTTAAATCTTGCTTTGTTATTTAGGTTGCTTTTTATGGTTAAAGTAGCTCTTCATGTTCAAATTTAGTTGATAGATTAGTAACAGGGAATATCTCTAGAAAAAGGCCATCAAGAACCTTTGATCTCACCTCTCCCTCAGTGGGATCAGGAGCTGGGATCAAGGTGACCTTGCTGCCAACAAAAACACATTCTTTGCTTCGCCATGCAATCATTAGTGTTCGATTTTTATTTGCAGAAGTTGGTTACATGTTCAGCATCTTGATTGCTTAGTTTGCATAACATTTCACATTATTTCATTGCAAATAAACTGCTATTCATTTTCCTTGCTGTTATTTAGGTCAAATTAGGTCAAGGTAGCTAGATCTTGGGTTTGCATAGTCTTTGTTTGGTCAGTTTTAGAAAATTGTGTGCAGATCGCCTGTATTACCTCTCTATCTTCCTTTCCTCCATCAGATAATCTGCTCCAACCCTTAATCCATGATTCCTAACCTTCATTTTCCATACTTTTCCCACCTTGCCCTAATTTCTACATTCTTGTGCATCATTGCTTCCTCCATCCTTGAACCAAATCCAATTGCTCCTTGGCCTCATGCGCCAAGTCCTAAACCCCTTAACATCATTATCCAACCTCCATTTCCACTTTCCCACCATTTTTCCTCCATCAATCCTCTAAAATCCACTTTTCGGAACATCCTATAGAAAATTATAGAACATCCTATAGAAATTCCAGAACATCTTGTAGAACCCCTGCAAACTTCCTGTAGAAGCTCACGAATGAGGTTTCTTGATAGCCAAACTCTATGAAACTCTCTGGAATGGTGCTAGGGACCCCTTAGGTCCTCTTCGAACCTTCCCAACCTTCTACAAGCATTTCCTCTCGCCAATCCACCTCTGCACAGTCAAAAGCCAGTTAAAAGCGCATGCATGATAGTTCTAACAACTTATCCAAAAATACAAAAAGATGGTTCTTTCAGATTCTTCTGTAGACATAGCTTAGGTACATGCATTTCATATTCTTAGATGTCAATGGAATCTCATTCAGTAGCTTGCATCTTCCTTCTTGCATCAGTAGGACTAGTTGGTAGAATTAGGGTTTGCTAGGGTTTGCCTTTGTTTTTGGCTTTCAGTTTCTTTCCACAAGTAGATTAGCTTCCTTTGAGTTAGCCTTCATCCATCAGTTAAAAAAATTCTTCTAAGAGCTCATAGAAGTTGGCTTAAGCTCCTAGCAGACTTGTGCCAGCTAACAAAGTGACAGCTGCGGCAAAAGCTAGTACTTGTGCATACAACACCGTCGCTTCCAAGTTTGTTACGAACTACCGGGTTGATAAAATTAAAGAAGGGAGTTCCAGGAGTTGCAGCATTATTGCTGCAATACTGGGGCTCACCAAATATACTAAGGGAGCTTTTTGATGGGCTCTGCTCCTTCATCATCAACATCTTCGATTCCGTAGCCTTCTTCTGCCTCCAGGTCTACAACCTTCTCTTTTCCTTTTACTAGCTGCTTGTATTTTTTCTATGTAGGTGTCACGGTATACTTCCTAGGGGAAGCACATATATGTATCGGATTCTACTACTTCTCCTTTACCATGGATTTTTTTTATCTTGGCGACCTCAGCGCTGTGGGCACCACAAGCGTAGCTTCAACACTAGATATTTTAGGGTCTAGGGCATCGGATACAGTGACCTCTACACTCGAAGCTTTTACAAGATTGGTGGAAATCATCCTCTCCATAAATAGCTCACGGGCTTCAAGAGAAACACCTATGTGGGTGAAGAACTCTTCCAAAAATGCTCGGCTCATAAGCAATAGACAACAAATTTCAGAAAGAGCTCCAAGTGTGCAAAGTGGTCTTTGTTGGATTGGCATGCGTAATTTATAGTGGTTTTTTAATTCAAATCCGACCGTTCCCCCCAAATTTCAACCATTAATGTTATTTTGGTGGTAGATCTTCAAAGCTTTTAGCCTTAAATGACGCCATCCCACTCCCTTTAACCGTCTTCTAGCTGTCAAATCAATAACGGTGACTTCAATGGTCACTTTCTTGATGTGCTGTGTGGCACCTCCCTCCATAGTGTAGCTTCCTACATGTAGCTTCCTATATTGAAACTTCACCATTTTCCGTGCAACTCACCTGCTGCGTAGTCCTCTAACCCTGGCAGTGTAGCTTATAGTCCCGCACTCCCTTGCAATTTTCTGGAGCACTAAGACTATCATGTCACCATATAGTCATTGCACAGGATCCCTTGTATATAGATTTAATTGGCTTCCATTCACTCTTCCTGGAAAAGGTTCTCCATTTAGCTTCTTGAGCTTAACTACACCTCCATTTGTAATTTATTTGATAATATATGGGCCTAGCCAATGCATCTGAAATTTTACCAGAAATTTAGTAAACTTACTATCATATAACAAGACTAGGTCGTTTACCTTGAACGTGTGAAGCTTAATGTGTTGATTGTGCTAGGCTTTTTCATGTTCCTTCTCTAATTGCTGATGGAATCCAGCGAAGAATCGATCCTCTTCAAGCTCCATCAGTTGTGTGAGATGTTCCTCCAAGGCTTCGTTATCTGCCATAACTATGAAAGTTGTTATGTGTAGACTAGGCACAACATACTCCATTAGCATCACATCTTATACACCATAGATCAATCTGAATGGCGTTTGTCCATTCAGCTTCTTGCAAGTAGTCTTATATGCCCATAGACCTACAAGTACGCGGACATCCAAAATCTTGTTGAAGGCCTCCATAGTTCCATTGACCTGTGGGTGATATGGTGTACTCTTCTAATGATAAATATGGAATTATTCTGTTAGCGTGTTGATCATCTCATTCAGAAAGTGTGTACCTATGTCGCTCATCAATACTTTCAGGCAGCCAAACCTAGTTAAGACATATTCAAACAAAAAATTGATGTTGTAGCCCCCGTACAATATTTAACCGATTGTGTTGTTGCCCATCTGGTTAGATACTCTATCAGGAGATGACGTAGCATGCACTAGTTTTCTTTCTTGGGGGCTAAATCAGCCCAATGAAATCAATAGCCCATTTTTCAAATGGCTGCAAAGATACTTGAGGATTTAGCGGCAAGTCGCCCCTCTGCAATGGTCTGTCAGTTCATTGACATGCATCACATGCCCTACCATACACTTTAGAATCCTTATGCAACGTTGGCCACCATAGACCTGTGTGCAAAATATTATGTGCAGATGTTTTTCTTGCATAGCGTCCTCCCACAGCCCCTCCTCTCAAAAGCTGACACATATCATCGTAATATCTCTTCTGAACCCATCTTATACAGATGTCCTGCAATTACTAAAAAGTTTTTTGTGTGCACTACTAACTCCTCCTTTTGTTGACTTGTGTACCCCTCCGAAGCCATCCCTGTAGTAAAAAAATGGGAGATATCTGCAAAATGATTATTCACTACGCGCACCGCGAAGAGCTACACATCTAGCAACCCTTCCTGCAAATTAGTAGGTTCCTCTCCTATTTCAATCCATGACAGATGGTTAGGTCTTGCATTCAACCTTCTTAGCTTCACAATGACCTCAACGTTGTACTCCTGGAATAACAGCAATCATTGGCATATCTTCCCCCCCAACATAGACTTACTGACTAGGTATTTTAGGGGAAAATGATATGTGTACATTTTGAAATGTCCTCCCAACAAATAGTGCCTAAAATTTTGAAGTGCGTAAACCATAGTCAGTCCTTTGTGCTCTGTATTTTAGTAATTATTCTTGGCCTTCAATAGTTTCCTACTTGCAAAGGCTATAGGATGGTCCAACTCTCCTTCACCAGCCTATGTTAGCACTGCACCCAACGCAATGCACGACACATCGACATGTACATGGAAGTCCTTCTTCCAATTAGGGAAGACCAAGATCAGTGCAATGACCATATTCTATTTCAACACATCCAAACTATGCTAACATTCTTCATTCCAACAGAATGTAGCGTCCTTCTTCAATAGTTTCTCCATGGGTGTGGTAATCTGAGCATAATCCTTGATGAACTTCTTGTAATATCCTGTATGTCCCAATGTCGCACGCAACTACTTAACACTCCTTGGGGCTTCCAAATTACTATCAATGTAATATTTGCAGGGTCCACCATCAATCCTTGCTTACATACTACGTGACCTAGCAAAATCCCAAAGGTGACATAGAATAAACACTTCTTAAGATTCAGTGTGATCTGGTACCTGCGACACGTATCCAACATCATGCATAAACTTGCTACGTGGCGCTTTACTAACCCAAACATTGTCCATTCATCAAAGTACAATCCCAAGACCTTATGAATAAACTCCTTAAACACCATGATGACTACGCAAGGAATATTGCAGTTGCATTATTGAGCCCAAACAGCATCACAGTGTATTGAAAACAACCCCATTTCATCACGAAGGTTGTTTTTCTCCTATCCTCTAATGCGATCTTGATCTGATGGTACCCCAAAAATCCATCAGTGAATGAGTAGGCCTCCTGCCCTCCAATATTGTCTAATACTTCATTAGTAAACGGTGTCAGAAATGGATCATGGACACAGGCATCATTAAGCTTCCTCAGATCTATGCAAATCCTTATTTCATCCTTTTGTTTCTTCTCCTGAACCACCATGGGGCACACCCAATCAGACTACTCCACTGGTTCTATGATGCTTGCTGCCAACATCTTATCCAACTCCAAGCGAGCATTATCCTTATACTTAAGATTCAGGTGATATGGCCTCTTCTTAACAGGCTTCACGTCTGACTTCAGAGTGATTTTCATAACACCCGTCTCCTATTATGCCCTTCAACTCTGAAAACTTAGTAGGGAATAGATCTTGATATTCACGGAGAAAGTCAGCAACCTTATCCACAGTAGCGTTGTCCCAATAATCCCCAATTTTTGCAAACTTCGGTTCTGCTTCAGTTCTAATGTTCACTTGCTGGGTTTTCAACGATGCGATGATGTTTGGGTTCTCTATATGTGGACCCTCGATTTGTGATGCCCTTCGACCTCTGGAATATTAATATTTTTTCGATCTTCTTCCTCCAAAAATGTAAACTTTGAAACAGGAACTATAAGCTCAAAATAGGAACTCTAGCCAAAAAACCCCGTAAAAACATCAAAAACAGTGCTAAAAACGAAAAGTGTTGATGTAGAATAACAACTTTTTTTTTCTAGGGTAAATATTCAACATGTTTTAAAAATGGCAGTGAAAATCAATTTTTTGTGCAAAAATTGTCCAAAAAACACCCTCAAAACAAGAAGTGTTGATGTTCGAATAACATTTTTTTTTCAATGGTAAATTTTGTGCGAAAAACACCTTCAAAACAAAAAGTGTTGACGCTAGGATAACACCTTCTTTTTTCAAGGGTAAAATTTCAACATTTCGAAATAATGGCATAAAATATTTTATCATAACCCTGAAAAACATTAAAATTTCAAAAGAATAATGAAAACATAAAATAAAATAAAAAATTAAAACAATGACAAAA
>APFE030455392.1:118166-126421 GCA_000404065.3 Pinus taeda | reverse complement strand
TAATATAATATTCTTTTGATTTAATAATGTAAGTTATAATGTAATTCTTAATTTTTTAAAAATAAAACATGATTAAAAAGATAAAATCAACAACTATGTGATAGAAAATAGTGATTAATTTTATTAATTAATAATCAATTTACACTAATGGTTACATTTAAAAAAAAATCATGTAATTTGAATTAGTAGAGGTAGACTTTAGTTGATAATTTTATCAATTGTTATAGGATGTCTTAAATCACTATCATTAATACACATTCAATCCATATTTTGGTAAGTAGAAGTGCATCTAATGTTAATCCATGGCATTCAATACTCAATAGAAGGCATTAGTTAACCATAAGCATCCATGACTCATAATATGATAATATTCATGTATTGTCTTGTGATTTAATTTATCAACCTCTACATTGGCCTGTAGAGATCATCATAGTAGCCCTCAAACATATCTTGCAATTGAGCCCTGTTACCCTTGCTGGCAAAAGGCCCACAAATGGATCCATTAATGCCCTTGACATTTTCAATTTTGGCTCAAAGATCATCTAATGATCAAAATCGGCAGAAGAGGAAAGCCCTTGGAAGGGCAGAAATGCACTATTCGGAGGCTCAAAACACTCTAAAAACATGAAAAAAGCATTACCACAGGCTTAAACTGGGCATTACATAGCCACCGTTAGATCTAGCCAATCAATGGCCAACATCTAGGCAGCAAATCATATATCGAACAGGTAGAGGTGACAGGCTTAAAGCATGCGCATGACACCGTTGATATATATATATATATATTTATATATATTATATATCTATATATTATATTATATATATGTTCTATATATATATATATATTATATATATATATTATATTTTATTTATATATATATATTATATTATATTATAATATATATATATATATATATATATATATATATATATATAAGGCCTGGGGAATGAGCGATCAACGATTGCAATCGCATCGCATCGTTGTATCGCATCAACGTACTACCATGGGGCGGGACCAGGGATGGAATTTGACGGGCATTTTTCCTATCATAAGGCTTTTTGCATGTATTTGATGGCTGGAATTTGTCATTCCCCATTTTGAGTGACGTGCTTGGAAGAGTAAAAAACGGATTTTTGACATTTGGAACTTTTTCCAAAACGTTTTTAGGCACCAAACGTTCTTATGTGCCAAGTTTTTTCATATAACAGGGTATTTTTTGGGCAATTTTTTTTAATTGAAAATATGTTAAATTCTAATCAGGGTTGGTATAGTTTCAACATAAATAAATATATGGAAATTTTCAACATAATTATTTATTGAATGGTAATTTTTTAATCAAAACTTTATTAGTGAAGGGTTAATTTATTATGAGAACATCACTCTTGAAGGAAAAAAATTTTAATATAACGTTTCTTGACGGGAAGCATAAGGATCCAAAACGTCAAAAAAAAATTGTATGATGGGTAAAGATAAATCCAAATTCCTACCCTGGGCGGGACCTCCGCACATACATACGAGTGACCCAAAGGGCCGGACCGGACAACATTATAGCTGGGAATGCATATATTTTGACATCCGCGGAGGGTCGCTTTCAATGGTTTTTGGTGTATTTTAGTTGTATAAACGAAATACAAAGGGTTTGGGAAGAAAAATATATCATATTTGAAATCTGCTAAAGCCCATTTTCATTGTTTTTCACAATTTTTATGTATTTACAAAATGCACAGTCCAGGCCGAATGCAACTTGCAATGGTGACAAGGCCAGATCCAATGGATAATTAAATCATATTTTAGGACTTTTGAAGTCCAGAATGAACAGTAAGAGGCAGGAATTCTTAGAATTGTTGTGCTTTCTGTTCATAATAGAAAGAAGTCACTATCCATGTTTTAAAGAGATTTCTTAGGCTGAAAGAGCCATTTCACCTCAAAGAAAGGGCTGAATCCATGGTGAAGCAGTCATAGAGCCAAAATGTGCCACACAGCGAAATCAAACAAGATCAGGGAGCGCCAACAACGCAGACAGCGCAACATCCATCCTAAAAAAAAGTATGGAGCATCTGTGGCACAAGAGAGCTCCCAAGCATCACAAAAAGCTGCCCAAAATATCTGAATATGGTTAGTCTTCTGTCAGAAGAAGAAACCTTCGACCCATGCTTGCCGAGAGAGCATCAAATCAGTTAAACAATGCATATCAAGCAGATTAAGACTCCGAGCCTTCTAGAGAGCTCAGGAGCATTGTAAATAGGCTATAAATAGATGTTAGTAAGATGTAACAAGGGTTCAAATTATGGAGACTGTTGCTACTTTGGTCCTTCAAGCTCTTCATCTTTATTCTAGCAATACAAGCCTCTTTTGCCATCATATGTTCAACATCCATTCTCTTTATTGTTATATGCTTGCACTTGAACAGTTTGTTCATGTTTCCTTTGTGTCTAAGGCTAGATAACTATTATCTTATCTATGCTTTGATAACTTAGACTTTCAAGCTTCTTTGTTGCATGTAGCCAACCATTCATATGTGGTCATATATGCATCTACCAGTACAGTCAACATTCTCTTTTGTTGCCTATAGCTAGTCATTCATTTATGTTTATATATGCAATCTGCTCATAGAGTTAGTATTCTCCATCTATCCATTAAATCTACAAATTATTGACCATTAGTGTTTTAAAGCCTTATGTTGTTGAGAGTGTTCATGCATGCCTTGAGTGGGAATAGAGCTGAAATGGTCATCTAACTTGATCCAAACCATCATCCATTCCTATAGTTCTGAGAACAATATTGAAGATTATATGTTACCAGACATCTCTGAGTTGCAACCTAGGAGAGTATCCTGGAGTGCTAACATAATTAGCGCCGTTGTCGGGGAGAGGATATTGAAGCTTGGCTTCCCTAGGAAATGGCATAGATCTAGCTTTGATGATAGACAAAGTTTGGGCACTTTTTTGGTTGCAATCATCTATCTAGTGACTCTACTGGAGGCTGACCCTCTTGGCGACTCCACTTCATAGTTCTGGCTCAGTTTGTGAGGCATACATGGAGAAATCCTCAAAAGCTACAAGCTGACTCAGTGCTTGATCCTGAAAAAATCATCAAAGAGAGAAAGGTATTGTAGAAAGGAGCATCAGGTTCAGGTAAACCTAAACAATCTTCTATATCTCTTCAAGAAAGGCTTGTAATAGAACAAATATATGTTGAGATTATAGCTTCTAATACTAAGCAGCGAAGAAAAATGCATAGAGATTCATAAAGCTCCTTATTTTTTAGGTTTTCCTTTTTTTGTAAGCCCAAAGGAAACCTCACCTCTTATCCATCATACTCCTTTATTTCTGTTAGTCACTCCTCTTACCTCTATCATTCAGACTGCTAGCACTCTTTTAGCCACCATAGCTATGGCAGGCCCACAAGCACCTAGCAAAATGGACAGAATCATAGCTACTAGGTATGGGCCTCTTGTATTTTCCACTCCTTTGAATGCCATGCCCACTGGAGAATATCAGAAGTATATGCCTAAGTTCACTAGGACTGAAGTTGTTACTGATGAAGAACATCTTGAGTCATTCTATAGCTATGCTGATAACCTGGACATTACTAAAGATGATGTCTGGATGAGAGTCTTTGTCCAAAGCCTAGATGGAGAGGCCTGAAAATGCTTTAGAGAACTGACCCCAAGATCTATAGCAAATATTTAGGCTTTAGATGATGCATTCCTAAAAAATTGGGGGGATAATAAGGATCTACTCTATTACCAAACTGAGTTTGGAAACTTAAAGAGGGAAAATAGTGAGTTGCTGTCTGATTTTAATAAGAGGTTTAACCGTATGTACAACAAGATACCAGCTGAAGTAAAACCCACCACTACCTCTGCTAGACTCACTTATGCCAGTGCTTTTGATTCTGACTTCTTCCTACTGTTGAGGGAGAGGTGATGTGCTACTTTGGCTGATATGCAGGATGCAACCTTGGAAGTAGAATCAAACATCATGGCTACAAAAAAGCTCAAAGGTAATGTTGATAGAAGAAGATAGAGGGTCGAGTCTTCATAATCCTCTGATCTTAAGATAGATAAAATGACCAAAATGATCGATTCATTAGCCTCTAAAATCTCCAAATTAGAGGTTGAGTAACACTCGAGGAAAGAGAGAGCTCCTAGAGTTTATATATGCAATCTTCTCATAGAGTTAGTATTCTCCATCTATCCATTAAATCTACAAATTATTGAGCATTAGTGGTTTAAAGCCTTGTGTTGTTGAGAGTGTTCATGCATGCCTTGAGTGGGAATAGAGCTGAAATGGTCATCTAACTTGATCCAAACCATCATCCATTCCAATAGTTTTGAGAACAATATTGAAGATTATATGTTACTAGGCATCTCTGAGCTGCAACCTAGGAGAGTTTCCTGAAGTGCTAACATAATTGGCACCATTGCCGAGGAGAGGATATTGAAGCTCGGCTTCCCTAGGAAATGACATAGATCTAGATTTGATGATAGACAAAGTTTGGGCACTTTTTTGGTTGTAATTATCTATCTGGTGACTCTACTGGAGGCTGAACCTCTTGGCGACTCCACTTCATAGTTCTGGCTCAGTTTGTGAGGCATACTTGGAGAAATCCTCAAAAGCTACAAGCTGACCCAGTGCCTGATCCTGAAAAAATCATCAAAGAGAGAAAGGTATTGTAGAAAGTAGCATCAAGTTCAGGTAAACCTAAACAATATTCTATATCTCTTCAAGAAAGGCTTGTAATAGAACAAATATATGTTGAGAGTATAGCTTCTAATACTAAGCAGTGAAGAAAAACTCTTAGAGATTCATAAAGCTCCTTATTTTTTAGGTTTTCCTTTTGTTGTAATCCCAAAGGAAACCTCACCTCCTATCCATCATACTCCTTTATTTCTGTCAGACACTCCTCATCCCTCTATCATTCAAACTACTAATACTCTTTTAGCCACCATAGTTATTGCAGGTCCACAAGCACCTACCAAAATGGACAGAATCATAGCTGCTAGGTATGGGCCTCTTGTACTGCCCACCCCTTTGAATGCCATGCCCACTGGAGAATATCAGAAGTATATGCCTAAGTTCACTAGGACTGAAGGTGTTACTAATGAAAAACATCTTGAGTCATTCTATAGCTATGCCGATAACCTAGACATTACTGAAGATGATGTCTGGATGAGAGTCTTTGTCCAAACCCTAGATGGAGAGGCTAGAAAATGGTTCAGAGAACTAACCCCAAGATCTATAGCAGATATTGAGGCTTTAGATTATGCATTCCTAAAACATTGGGGGGAATAGTAAGGATCTAATTTATTACTACACTGAGTTTGGCAACTTAAAGATGGAAAATGGTGAGTTGTTGTCTGATTTTAATAAGAGGTTTAACCATATGTATAGCAAGATACTAGCTGAAGTAAAACCCACCACTACCTCTGCTAGACTCACTTATGCCAGTGCTTTTGATTATGACTTCTACCTAGTGTTGAGGGAGAGGCAATGTGCTACTTTGGCTAATATGCAGGATGCAACCTTGGAAGTAGAATCAAACATCATGGCTGCAGAAAACATCAAAGGTAATGTTGATAGAAGAAGACAGAGGGTCAAGTCTTCATCATCCTCTGATCCTAAGATAGATAAAATGACCAAAATGATCGATTCATTAGCCTCTAAAATCTTTAAATTATAGGTTGAGTAGCACCTGGGGAAAGGGAGAGCTCCTAATACCTTTGTTCCTAGAAATCCAAATCTGAATCCATCTAGAAGAACTAATGAGAAGTTGTAGATTTTGCAAAGAAACAAAGATGCTAATGAAGACCAAAGGGTGAAGGCTCCTTTTCAAATGCAATCATGGAAGAAGAGCAGTTTGAAGAAGATGATGAGATCCATTATCTAGAAGACAAAAGCAATGCTTCCTTTTTTACCTCAGTTGCCTATGAAAGGTAATTATGCACTGACTAGACTAGCCAAGAATGGGATGGTAAAGCTATTCTACAAACTGTAGATCAACAAATATATAATTTGAGGTCAAAGACAAACAATGCCAAGGAAACTCCTATTCAAAAAATTGTTGTCCATGCAGTACAACAAGCTAATACGCAAAAACAACCCACAATTGATCCCATCGTCCTCCAAACTCCAGCTCATGAGGTAAGAGGTCTTTAAAAGTCTCCTTCTCCTTTCAATTTTCAATCAAAAATTCATAAGCTAAAGATACCCATGCCTCTGATTGAAATATTGAAGAATGAGTCCTTCAAAAGATCCATCCTCGAGGCCCTTGAGCCTAAAGCCATCTAAGCCTCCACTGACTGTGTGAATCTCCAATATGGCAAGCCAGCTCATATTCTTAGCTCAATGACTGAAAATTTTGAAGACAACTCCCCATCATTCTATGTCTCTCTAACTATTCATGATAAAATCCTTCACAACTACCTTCTGGATACTAGAGCCAGCCATAATCTAATTCCCAAGGTTGTCATGGATAAGCCGGGTCTGGACATTACCAAGCCTTATCATGACCTATTCTCTTTTGACTCTAGAAAATTGAAATGCCTGGGATTAATCAAGCACCTAGCCATCACTTTGTCTTAGCTGCCCATGAAAAACATGATGATGGATATTGTGGTAGCAGATGTATCCCCCAAGTTTGGCATGTTACTTTCCAAAGGTTGGATCAAGAGACTAGGTGGATCATTACAAAATGATCTGTCTTATGCTATTGTCCCAGTTTTCGGAGGTGAGAGCAAGAGATTATATAGAGAGGTATAGTTGGCCTATATAATCAGCGATGAAAAGAATCCCACCAATCATCCCATATATGCTATCGAAACTGATTTTGGAGCTTGTATCCTTCGTATTGAAGAATCTCGTTTGATCTCCACACAACTCAGGAAACTAGTTTGCCAGATCGCTGAGGAAGAAAACCCACAAATGTGTGATATGTTTTTTGATGGGGCTTGCTCTAAAGAAGCTGCAAGGGCAGGCATAGTCCTTGTGTCCCCAACACGGTAATATATTCATTTATCTTTCAAATTGACCTTTCAGGTCACAAACAACATCGCAGAGTACGAATCTTTGATTATGGGCTTGAGTGTTGCTAAATAAATGGGTATCAAAGGCCTAAAAGTGTTTGGAGACGCAGACCTCATCATTCAACAGGTAAATAAAACTTTCCAAGCTAAGCATCCAAGGCTGAAGCCATACAGAGATGAGGCATGGAGGCTCAAGGATTCTTTTAATGATTTCAGCATTTCTTATGTTCCAAGAATGAAGAACCAACTTGCAGACTCCCTCGCTATCTCTGCTAGCATGTTTATTCCTCCTTTTCCTCCCAAATTGACAGATGAAGTTCAGGTAAAATACAAACCGTCTCTGCCTGACAGTGTCAAATATTGGAGGGTTTTTGAAGACGATGAGGAAATTAACAGGTTTTTGCAAGTCATTGGGGAATTTTATAAATTGCGCATCGATCAAGAAAGTGAAACCATGGAAGAATGTGGTCAATCCAAGCTGAAAAGTGAAATCGACCAAAGAAGCATCATCCAGCTGCCCAGCAATCACATACCAAAAGGATTGGTGCCTCTAGAGAGGCTCTTTGATCATAACGATGTACCCTATAAGCCAGCCAAAACAGAGAATGAGTCTGTTGTACATAAACATAATATAGGCAACCTAACCTATTTGAAATTCATCAATCTTTCCACACATTTGTCCTTTGCCCAAAATTTTGAGTATTGCACCCTCATGAAGCAATTCACAGACATTTTTTCCTAGGAATACAATGATCTTAAAACCCATGATGCAGACATCATTCAGCATAAGATCCCACTGGAAAAGAATACCACACCTTTTAAGTAGAAGTTAAGACATATCAACCCTCTCTTATTGCCTTCGATTGAGAAAGAGATAAAGAAGCTGTTGGATGCCAAAATTATAGTTCCCCTAAGGTATTCAAAATAGATAGCTAACCTTGTGGTAGTAAGAAAGAAAAATGGATACATCAGACTTTGGGTTGACTTCAGAAATTTGAACAAGTGCTCTAAAAAGGATAACTACCCCCTGCCTAAGATGGAACACTTGCTGCAAAGAGTTTCAGGGGCTAGAGTCATGTCTTTCTTAGATGGATTTTCAGATTATAATCAAATTGTTGTACATCCTCAAGATCAGGAAAAGACTGCCTTCACTACTCCTTGGGGCACCTTCATGTACTCCAAGATGCCTTTCAGACTGATGAATGCTGGGGCTACTTTTCAGAGGGC
>APFE030455392.1:74678-112341 GCA_000404065.3 Pinus taeda | reverse complement strand
CAATACCATGGACCGAAAAACCATCGCGTCAAAAAACATGTGCGAAAATCATGCACAAAACCATAGGTGGGTCCGCCCAACCTAACATAGGGTCCAAAACCAAAATTTTCTGGGGCGCTGCCCCAGACCCCATAAAGTGGGGTTACGAGTACCCCTCAAACCCCCTGTTAACTATGTGGAAAGAATATAACACAACCCAACACTGGCTCTGGCTCTCAGCTCTGGCTCTGGCTTTGGCTCTGCCTCTAGCTCTTGGCTCTAGCTTTGGCTCTGCCTCTGGCTCTAGCTCTCAGCTCTATCTCTGGCTCTGGCTTCGGCTTTGGCTTTGGTTCTAGCTCTCGGCTCTTGCTTTGGCTCTGGCTCTCGGTTCTGGCAGCTTTGGCTCTGCGAAGGGGGAGAAAGTACTATGTGATTTTGTCTCTGCCCCCAGCTGTGAGATCCCTCGAGAGAGAACTCACTTCTCTGCTGTTACATTTTTGTGAGATCCCTTGTCAATCGTTCTCTTTGGCTTTTGTGAGGCATCCTTCTGGCTCTGTAACTTCCTGTCTATTTCTCTGTGTGTAATTATTCCTTTGTCTCTCATCGTGAGGAATCATTCCTTTTTGCAGATTTTTGTCTCTTCGACTAGTCCTCTGGCTCACTATATCTATGTCTCTGTGTCTTCTATAACACATTCCTATTACAAAACACTCGCTTACAGTGTGGCATAGGTGAATAGGAGTCATTTTACAATGGAAAAGACACAATCGACCCCTTTTCGGATTGAATCCCGAATTAGCAATATAAAGTAAATACATAGGAAAATGCATCATGGAGCATTTAATCAGACTTCAAATATATGCAATCGCATCTATAAACCCATCGGGTCCACCATTCTATCACAAATCGCAATCACATAGACGTATGGCCAAAAAACCCAATACACGGGAAATACACAAAAATCTCGTAAATCCGAATTTTGAAAGTTATGAAATCATGCTTATAAACTCTATCAAGTTTAAATTTTATCGACATATCACAAGTTGTATATCGCAATGTGCATTGGCCTTTTGTATCAGGGATTCCCGATCATCGATCGTTAATCAAATCAGGACCGTCCATTCTTTTTCCGATTCGACAGTTGATATTGCACATCACGTATCGCTATAGCTACGGCCTGGGAGTTCTTTCCATATACCATGGAACACATCGATGCTGATCTGCCGATCCAATCATCGTAATCGCAAGTCGCACATCACATGGCCCTTAGCGCTATCTCCTATGATCGTCGATTGCCGATGCCAATCATCGCATATCGCAATCGGTTCTGCCTAGGTCCCAATATCATGCTAAGGCCTACCTCCGATGTGATATGTTAGAGATCGCTATCAGGGGAGTCCTTCTGCCTTTGGTCTAAGTCCTCCTTTTAACCCTTCCGATGTGATTTTTGCATATAAGGCCTTAAGCCCATTTTTGTAAGAATTTTCCTCCTTTTTAAAGGACAATGGGCAAACTTCTTATTACAATAACTTCTTCATTCAAATCCATTTTAGCCCATTCAAATTGCATTAGATTTAGATTGAAGAGATCTATGCAATGGGACTATTTCCAAGAGCATCCCTTGACTTTCATTTTCCTCTGTGAGGAAATTTTTTAGACTTAGAAGTCTATTCTAGATCCATTTTGGATCACACCTTCCCACTAAAAAGAACTTTTGGTCTCCAAAAGACTGATATACTGATTTAAATAGTAAATGAGAGTAACAACACCCTCTTCAGCCTCCATATACTTGCTTTCCATAGTGCCTCTGAACCAAATCCTTTTACCACTTTCCTTCCTGGATGTACTGGTCCTTCTGGGAAGAACTATTTTCCTCCTTGAATTCATACAGAACTCCTACTAAGAAGGTCATAGAAGGTAGTTTGAACTTCTCTTCCTTCATCATTGATCGAAGGTGGCTCAAACCAATGTGAAGTTACATCTGCTTCACAAAATTTTCATTTGTACCTGTTTGACATATTGTCAACAACCATTGTTAACAAAAACAAGATTATAGACAACAACTAGATGGCCTAAACTCTTGTTTCAACAAAATAAATAGATTTCACATCCTGTGAACAACTCCATGTCTTTACATCTGGATACAAATGATTGACTAGATAACAAGCCAACAAAACATGCCTTTAAAACAATTGACCCTTCAAGTCAAGCATGTAGAAAAAGAATTCTATAGTTCTTTTTCAAAGATGAAACACTTCATCATCATCTCCATCTTCGAGACCAAATCAACTTTTCTCATGTCAATATTGCATTACATGCATGTTTAAAAATAAAGCAATCAACCCTTCAAGTTATTTACACATACATTTTCAAATACAACGAAATCATCAACATCCCTGTGTTCATGCACATCATTCTCATGCATGCATTTCATCCTTCAACTTTCACTTAAGTAAACTGTACTTTTGATGTTGAAATGAATATAATGTTGCAGCAATAAACTGAGTCTCCTACTCAACTTTTCCATTTACCTTCTTGGTAGAATCCTACAACTTGCATCTCATTAGCAAAGAAATGTAAATAGATGTGATACATTTCTGTTCACATCAAAAGATATGCAATCTTAATTAGATAAGAACTCTAACCATTTTTTACCAATCCATTTCAAAGGTCCTTCCTTTGTCTGCACATCAGAATTAACATGTGAATCATCCTGAAACACATCAACCATGGAGTCTTTCTTTACATTCTTGCCATTTTCTCTTTCCAACTTCTTCAAGTTTCATGGAAGCATTGTTGGATTCAGAGTCCAACATTTTGCAGCACTATGTCCTTGCTTATGGTAGTAAGTGCAACACATGTGCATCTCCTCAACATCATGATTTGCCTTGTCCAATGGACCTTTGGCTTCTTGCTTCTTTTCCTTCCAAAGTTTCCTGCATGTGGCCATTCCCTTCCAACATCTAGAAACAATATGGTTACCCAAACCACAAAAGGAACAAGCAATTTTTTTCCCATGCTTATATGGAAATTTATCATGCTTAACAAAATAAAAAGGAATGTGTTTAGAACCAGATTTATACCTTTATTTTTCACCTTTATTGCCTTCATGAGGAGGTGAATTGAATCAAGAAGTAGCTCGCTTTGGAACACAATCAACCTCTTCAATGGATTTAGAGTTTCCACAACTCTCTGGTTCAAGTGTATGCTTATGAACACCTGCATCCTGCAAATGATGTTTCAAGCTATAGCATTCCGCAAGAAAACAATCTTTACACTCTTGAGGTAGAGGACTTGGAATGAAAATCCTTCTTGGAATTGTTTCAATGGCCTTCATGGCAGCTTTGGAACTTTCTCCATAAGACTGTCCATAGCTAATACCCAAATACTTAGGCCTTTACTCAACTATTATTGGCTCAACAATACCCTATGCATGTTTTCCCAAGCCTTTTCCTTCAAAGACCATCTTGGACATTAACTTGGAACCTATGCCTCTGGTATGTTTTTCAAAAGAAATAGATTTCACATCCTGTGACCAACTCCATGTCTTTACATCTGGATACAAATGATTGACTAGAGAACAAGCCAACAAAACATACCTTTAAAACAATTGACCCTTCAAGTCAAGCATGTAGAAAAATAATTCTATAGTTCTTTTTCAAAGATGAAACACTTCATCATCATCTCCATCTTCGAGACCAAATCAACTTTTCTCATGTCAATATTGCATTACATGCATGTTTAAAAATAAAGCAATCAACCCTTCAAGTTATTTACACATACATTTTCAAATACAAGGAAATCATCAACATCCCTGTGTTCATGCACATCATTCCCATGCATACATTTCATCCTTCAAATTTCACTTAAGTACACTGTACTTTTGATGCTGAAATGAATATAATGTTGCAGCAATAAAGTGAGTCTCCTACTCAACTTTTCCATTTACCTTCTTGTTATAATCCTACAACTTGCATCTCATTAGCAAATAAATGTAAATAGATGTGATACATTTCTGTTCACATCAAAAGATATGCAATCTTAATTAGATAAGAACTCTAACCATTTCTTACCAATCCATTTCAAAGGTCCTTCCTTTGTCTCCACATCAGAATCAACATGTGAATCATCCTGAAACACATCAATCATGGAGTCTTTCTTTCCATTCTTGCCATTTTCTCTTTCCACCTTCTTCAAGTTTCATGGAAGCATTGTTGGATTCAGAGTCCAACATTTTGCAGCACTATGTCCTTGCTTATGGTAGTAAGTGCAACACATGTGCATCTCCTCAACATCATGATTTGCCTTGTCCAATGGACCTTTGGCTTCTTGCTTTTTTTCCTTCCAAAGTTTCCTGCATGTGGCCATTCCCTTCCAACTTCTAGAAACAATATGGTTACCCAAACCACAAAAGGAACAAGCAATTCTTTTCCCATGCTTATATGGAAATTTATCATGCTTAACAAAATAAAAAGGAATGTGTTTAGAACCAGATTTATACCTTTCTTTTTCACCTTTATTGCCTTCATGAGGAGGTGAATTGAATGAAGAAGTAGCTCGCTTTGGAACACAATCAACCTCTTCAATGGTTTTAGATTTTCCAAAACTCTCTGGTTCAAGTGTATGCTTATGAACACCTACATCTTGCAAATGATGTTTCAAGCTATAGCATTCCGCAAGAAAACAATCTTTACACTCTTGAGGTAGAGGACTTGGAATGAAAATCCTTCTTGGAATTGTTTCAATGGCCTCCATGGCAGCTTTGGAACTTTCTCCATAAGATTGTCCATAGCTAATACCCAAATACTTAGGCCTTTACTCAACTATTATTGGCTCAACAATACCCTATGCATGTTTTCCCAAGCCTTTTCCTTCAAAGGCCATCTTGGACATTAACTTGGAACCTATGCCTCTAGTATGTTTTTCAAAAGAAATAGATTTCACATCCTGTGAACAACTCCATGTCTTTACATTTGGATACAAATGATTGACTAGATAACAAGCCAACAAAACATGCCTTTAAAACAATTGACCCTTCAAGTCAAGCATGTAGAAAAAGAATTCTATAGTTCCTTTTCAAAGATGAAACACTTCATCATCATCTCCATCTTCGAGACCAAATCAACTTTTCTCATGTCAATATTGCATTACATGCATGTTTAAAAATAAAGCAATCAACCCTTCAAGTTATTTACACATACATTTTCAAATACAAGGAAATCATCAACATCCTTGTGTTCATGCACATCATTCTCATGCATGCATTTCATCCTTCAACTTTCACTTAAGTACACTATACTTTTGATGCTGAAATGAATATAATGTTGCAGCAATAAAGTGAGTCTCCTACTAAACTTTTCCATTTACCTTCTTGGTAGAATCCTACAACTTGCATCTCATTAGCAAAGAAATGTAAGTAGATGTGATACATTTCTGTTCACATCAAAAGATATGCAATCTTAATTAGGTAAGAACTCTAACCATTTCTTACCAATCCATTTCAAAGGTCCTTCCTTTGTCTGCACATCAGAATCAACATGTGAATCATCCTGAAACACATCAATCATGGAGTCTTTCTTTCCATTCCTGCCATTTTCTCTTTCCACCTTCTTCAAGTTTCATGGAAGCATTGTTGGATTCAGAGTCCAAAATTTTGCAGCACTATGTCCTTGCTTATGGTAGTAAGTGAAACACATGTGCATCTCCTCAACATCATGATTTTCCTTGTCCAATGGACCTTTGGCTTCTTACTTCTTTTCCTTCCAAAGTTTCCTACATGTGCCCATTCCCTTCCAATATCTAGAAACAATATGGTTACCCAAACCACAAAAGGAACAAGCAATTCTTTTCCCATGCTTATATGGAAATTTATCATGCTTAACTAAATAAAAAGGAATGTGTTTAGAACCAGATTTATACCTTTCTTTTTCACCTTTATTGCCTTCATGAGGAGGTGAATTGAATGAAGAAGTAGCTCGCTTTGGAACACAATCAACCTCTTCAATGGTTTTAGAGTTTCCACAACTCTCTGGTTCAAGTGTATTCTTATGAACACCTGCATCCTGCAAATGATGTTTCAAGCTATAGCATTCCGCAAGAAAGCAATCTTTACACTCTTGAGGTAGAGGACTTGGAATGAAAATCCTTCTTGGAATTGTTTCAATGGCCTTCATGGCAGCTTTGGAACTTTCTCCATAAGACTATCCATAGCTAATACCCAAATACTTAGGCCTTTACTCAACTATTATTGGCTCAACAATACCCTATGCATGTTTTCCCAAGCCTTTTCCTTCAAAGACCATCTTGGACATTAGCTTGGAACCTATGCCTCTGGTATGTTTTTCAAAAGAAACAATATAAAGGAAATTGAAGACAAACTAGAATTATTTACCTCGTTTTGAAGCTGATACTTGACTAAGGCTTCTTTTGCACCAAAGAGTTGTGTCTCCAACTCATGCATCCTTTCCAAGTTCATATTTGCAATATCAAGTTGTCTCTCCATTTCCTACAATTTGTTAAAAAGCAACGGCTTCTCTTCCTTCATGGAATTCATCTACTCGCTAAGTATGATGCGCTTCCTTCCATCCTCATACATTTCTCTCACCATATCCATCATGGTGAACAAGTGTTGCTTCATGTCTTCGTCAAAGAATCTTGTGAAGAAAGAAGAATTTGAGGACTCACTTGTAGAAGTAGTCATTATCAAAATGAACAAAAGAACTTCAAACAAGATTAACAAAGAGCTTATTCAAGAAACCTTTTGCAACAAACCTCTTGTGCTTCAAGGATTGCTTTGAGGTCCTTTGGGATAAGAAGAATGCCTTCAACCCTTCTTCCTTCTTGTCCTCTCTTGGACTTAGCTAACAACAACTTTCCTTGAACCTTTGCAAACTCAAACAACAATAATTTTACAAACAATCAAATAGCAAAATCCTTGCTATTGTTTGAACACCTTTCAAGTCAAACAAGCATATAGATTACTCTGTCAATCAAGCATTCTGATCTAATACTACTTGCATTATAATGCAACCTGCTTCGTGACCACTTGCTATAGTATTAACCAGTTTTGATATAACCTTCTTTGAAGGTGGGGTTAATCAACCTTTCACTCTAATACCACCTGATCTGAAAAATGGGGAACTAAAGGGTTCTTGTCAAGTTTACAAGAACCTCTCCCACTCTAAAGCTTATATATTCCCAAGATCTATGCTTATGATTGATAATTTGTGGAATAAATAACTTGAAATAGGTGTATTATTTTTTTTTTCCTTTAACTGATCAAATGCCTTAAGTTTATTTGCTTAAATTGAAATAAAACACATAACAGTAAAACAGTGCAGCAAATAAGCAAACCACATAAGGCAACAATATAATATGGAGTTCACCCTGATATCTTGGGCTACATCTCCTTGAACTCTAATCAACTCGACTAGGCTCTTTGGGATTATGGTAATCTTTCTTTTACAAGCTCCACACTCAACTCCATTGGTTTACAACTCAACCTATGGGTTTAGAATACCATCTTATCCCGTTGGTTGTCCTTTAGTTGTAGATAGATCTAGGCTTCTTTGGACTTGACTCCTTCAGTCAGTGCTCTGAGCTTCTTGAGCTTCTCGCCTCTCTGACTCCCTCAGAATTCTGTATTGTCTTTGGAATCCTTCTTTTGTCTTTCGTACAATAGTCACCAGCAACAGCTTGATCATTTCGATCTCTTTGCTATTCTCTTGGCTCTCACTCTTTCTCTGGCTCTCCCTTTGGCTCTCATCTCTGGCTCTTGATCTGGTTCTGGCTCTGGTTCTGGCTCTGGCTCTTGGCTCTAGCTCTAGCTCTGTCTCTTACTCTCAGCTCTATCTCTAGCTCTATCTCTCGCTCTAGCTTTGGCTCTAGCTCTTGTCTCTATCTTTGGCTCTGGCTCTGGCTTTGGCTCTCTGCTCTTGCTTTGGCTCTGGCTCTTGGCTCTGGCAGCTCTGGCTCTGCAAAGGGGGAGAGAGTACTATGTGATTTTGTCTCTGCCCCTAGATGTGAGCTCCCTCGAGAGAGAACTCACTTTTCTATTGCTACATTTTTGTGAGCTCCCTTGTCAATCGTGCTCTCTGGATTTTGTGAGGCATCCTTCTGGCTCTACGACTTCCTATCCATTTCTCTGTGTGTAATTATTCCTCTGTCTCTCATCATGAGGAATCATTCCTTTCTGCGGCTCTGCGTCTCTTCGACTGTCCCTCTGGTTCACTGGATCTATGGCTCTGTGTCTTCTATAACCCATTCCTATTACAAAACGCTCACTTACAGTGTGGCACAGGTGAATAGGAGCCATTTTACAATGGAAAAGACATAATCGGCCTCTTTTCGGACTAAATCCTGAATTAGCAATATAATGGAAATACACAGGAAAATGCATCATGGAGCATTTATTCAGACTTAAAATATTTGCAATCGCATATATAAACCCATCGAGTCCACCAGTCTGCTGCAAATCATAATCGCATAGACTAATGGCCCAAAAACCCAATACACAGGAAATACACAGAAATCCCGTAAATTCGGATTTCAAAAGTTATGAAATCACACTTATAAACTCTATCTGATCCACCTTTTATTGGCATATCGCAATGTGAATTGGCCCTTTGTATTGGGGATCACCGATCAAATTAGGACCGTCCATTATTTTTTTGATCCGACGGTTGATATCACACATCGCGTATTGCTATCGCTACAGCTCGATGGTTCTTTCCATATACCATGGAACTCACTGATGCCAATCCGCCGATCTGATCATTGCAATCACAAGTTGCACATCGCATGGCCGTTAGCGCTATCTCCTCTGATCGCCAATCGCCGACGTCGATCATCGCATATCGCAATCGGCTCCACCTGGGTCCCAATATCGTGCTAAGGCCTACCTTCGATGTGATATGTCGGAGATCGCTATTGGGGGAATCCTTCCGCCTTTGGACTAAGTCCTCCTTTTAACCCTTCCAATGCAATTTTTCCATATAAGGCCTTAAGCCCATTTTTATAAGAATTTTCCTCCTTTTCAAACGGCAATGGGAAATATTCTTATTACAATAACTTCTTCATCCGAAGCCCATTTTAGCCCATTCAAATTTCATTAGATTCAAATTTAAGAGATCTATGCAATGGGACTATTTCCAAGAGAATCCCTTGATTTTAATTTTCCTCTGTGAGGAACATTTTTAGACTTAGAAGTCTATTCTAGATCCATTTTGGATCATACCCAAGGCAATGGACAAGTTGAATCTATTAATAAAATCCTTACAACTATGCTTCAGTGGATGATGAATAAACACAAGACCAACTAGAATCTTATTGTCTTTCCTACATTGTGGGCCTATAGAAATTCTATCAAAATCTCCATTGATTTCACTCCTTTCCATGTGGTCTATGGAAAAGAGGTAGTCTTATTGATCGAGTGTGAAATCGCCTCCCTCCACCTTGTTTTTGAACTCCTCTCGAACACCCAACCTTTAGAACAAAGATTCATCATGCTTGAGTGTGCCAATGAAGACCGTCATGTTGCATTGAAAACCGTCGAAGCAACCAAAAATCACACCAAAGCTCAATATGACCATAAAGTACATCCTTGTATGTTTAATGAAGGTGATCTCATTCTTTTCTATGACCAATCTCATGATGTCGTAGGGCATGGGAAGTTTGAACCATTATGGCTTGGTCCTTATGTCATTCATAAGTGTTTGGGAAAGTGGCCATACTTTTTAGAGGGTCCAAAAGGGGAAATTCTTCCTAATCCTCATAATGAACTCTACTTGAAAACAATTTACCCATAAAATTTCCCATTGAAATGAATGTTATTTTTTATTTATGCATTTAGGTAGTTTTCCTCCCCCACCATCTCATTTGTAGTCTTCTTGCACCTTTAAGATTGATCCATCATCCACACCACATATCGATTATGCATTAGAGGAAATTTCAACCTAAAATTGGCCTCCTAAGGAAAACTAATAAAACAATAGTTAAAATAATAAAATAAGAGTTATAAGTTTTGGAGGGAAAAAAAGAAAACTATTTTTTAATTGTATTTTTATCTTATCTCGATATAGGTTTATTGAAATTTAAAGCATAGTCATTTGTTGGATGCAAAATTAAATTTTTCATCCAATGAGTACCCATCATCGATACTTTTGAGAAGACCCACATTGATAAAAATTGTAGATACATTAAAAAAACGTGTTGAACACACTTTTTAATGTATCTTAAATTTTTATCAATGTGGGTCTTCTCAAAAGTATGTTTGATGGGTACTCATTGGATGCAAAATTTAATTTTTCATCCAATGAGTGTCTACACTTGAAATTTGAGTAAACCTGTAAGGAGATACACCAAAAATACAATTTAAAAAAGTGGTTTTCCTTATTTTCCCTCAAAAATATTTACATGTACCTCTTTTTAGATTTAAAGGATTTTGATTGGTTTACATATAATGACATGGAAATTACGTGAAAATTTCATGGGCACTTTTAGGCCAAAATTTCCTCTAATGTCGATGGTGCAAGTCGCTTCTCTAGGAATCTAGCCTCAACAGCTTGGTCCATTTTCACCCCTTTGCATTCGTTAGTCCACCCCAATGGTGTTTTCATGGATATCCCACCAATCACCAAGCTTAATATGATGCAGTGAACGGCTTGTTAGCTGATGCCCTTGATCATCACATCCCTCACCTTCATGTTTGTTGTGATTCTCTGCTACTTGTCATGCAATTGAATGTTGAATATCATGTGCATAATCCTATCCTATCTAAATAATATCCATGAGTTAAGATTTTGGCACATGAATTTGAATCCATTACATTCAGTCATGTTCTTAGAGCACAAAATAACTATGTAGATACCACTGCAAATAACATTTTAGATTGGAATTTATCACATGCATATACAAAAGGACATCCATAAAATAAACAAATGGTTAACCACATCATCACAAAAATATGCATAACCATATTATGTATCATAATATCCAACCTATAATGTTTAGAGTCCACTACTCTAAATACATCTAACACGCCCATTGCATGTTACATATAAAAAATTGGGTCACGCACACCCCTATGCCTAATCATTGTCCTCTAGTGGATTCCTTGCTAATGGGTCCATTCCCTCAGCTCGTAATTATCATACATCCTAACCGTGCAATGTTATGTGCCTAGTGATACCTCACCACTCCAAGGGAAGACTGGTACATGAATTTGTATACTAGTCTTCTAGCTCATGCCACTCATGCTCTATCACCCTGGTCAGTAGCAATTCAAACCTACAATGGAGGTCCTCTAGTAATGCATCACTATCTAATCTATGTTGTGATGTTGATCATGTCCAATTCGCAACCCCAGGTGTTGCATCTCATCCAGTATATCCCGTTGGCCTCACCGATGCTATATTTGTATGTCACAATTTTTAAAATTAGTACCACATACACATATTTTATAAACTATACATGCAACCAAAATATAACAAGTATCACTTACTATCTGGGCCCCATGCTCGTCCTAGCAATAGTGGTAGATTAGTATCTCCCTGAAATTTCATTTCACTATACTGATAGTCATCTATGTACAATGGCATGTGGTGCAAATTAGCGAAGAAATCAGGTCGCAACGCCCATCTGAGTCACCGTCCTCCACCTCGTCGCAGTAGTTGCCCCCAGCGAAGCATCCTGGGCTCCTGTGGGCCCCCATCACAAATATGTACATGTGGATGAATGGTGGGGATATTCTCAAAGAAGAATGAGCATAAAACTATCCCAAATGAACATTTATCATTGGCCCGTTGCCTTCATAGAATAAACTAACATTTTAATGAGATCAACATCATTTGGGCCCACCCATAGTAGGTCCTCCCAACGTACTCCCCACCAGCATCAACTTACCTCCATAAATGTGGTGGAAAGAATGTCTACCCAAGATCTACACCATTGTTGCATCCGTAGCTCATGTCTCAAGTCTCTCCAAGTCATGTATTTGTATGCGTGTTTCCTTTACCCAATTACCAGGCACATAATGACGATCTACAAAGTCTCTAATATGTCTCCCATGAGGCAGCACTGGATGAATCTATCCCACCACCCCCAAGGGTGGTGTTGACGGTGCTAGACCTACCAACATTCAAGGGGTCTCCCTAATATGTGGTCCCAAATAAACCTCACACCATTTGGGATATCATCCCCATCTAGAATATGCCTTGGTTGTCAGTTTCTTAAATATTTTCCTTTGCCATAATTGTCAACAAGATAGAGGAGTGAAAATGTGCCTTTGAAAGGAAAGTGAGTGTGCTTGGTGAGTGTTCATTTGTAAGTGTGTCAAGGTTCTCCTACTACGGAGGGAGAAAACAAAGTGATCCTCTAAGAGAGAGGTAAGAGTACCACCCTAGTAGAGACACATGCAACCAAGAAGGATTTGTCTAACATATAGCATAATAGTCCATAAAGATGCGACAAACATTACAACCATTCAGGAAGAAAGATCTGTCTAATATCCAATAGATTAGTCCACAAAGATGTGACAATAATAGAAACCATTACATCATATTATCAACATTATAAGTACTAAAGATAACCAAAATAGTTCAACTACTTTAGCATAGATGAAAGAAAACATGAATTACAAACATCCATAGAATAGTATTACAAATATTCATAAGCCATGAATGAAGAATGTGTTGGACATGAGGTTTTCGATATTAAGTAAAATATCCATGACACATGTATACAATGAACACCATTGTTGGGGAAATTATATGTGGAAAAATTCCAACATTAAATTATTAATTCGAGACTCGTAATTTTCAAGGCACAAGCACAGGTAACGCAGGATCAAAGTATCTAACCTAAATTAATATCAAGTTCCTATTTCTAAATTAAGTATGGAATGCAAAGGCTTCTAAACTAATGCTATCTCAAGCAATCGAAAAAAATGACATGTAAGGAAATGGAACTCTACTGTCAAAAGTAACCAATATTGCAATGGCATGAAACTTAATCTAGTATAGAAAAGTAACCACACATGCAATGAAGTAACCATAATCTAATGCTAGAAAATAAACACACTTAATCTAAGAAAGAAATCTTAATCTAATGCAGGAAAGTAATCACACTTGCAGTGGAACTAAACCCTATTCTAATGCAGAAAATAACCACAATTCAAAAAAAATTGTAACTAATATAATTCTCGATATCACACAATCAATAAGCATTGAAACTTATCTCATAATCCTATCTAGTTCACACCCTCAATTCTACAAACCTTCAAAATGACAATTTCAATATAATATTTCCATGCTACCTAAATTAGCACACTCAGATTAAAAGACTCAATTTAAGACTACTGCAATAACCATTCTGAAATGAAATCAACTACTCTGTTCTTATACTACTACAATGATCTTCTTAGGACATAATTACCCAAATCAAGTCATGTTGCAAATGATTTAATCAAATTGAATTACAATAACGAAATCAATTTAATCTAAATACTACATCAACGCAAGCTATTTCTAATCGAATTCAAATGTTGCCCTTATCAAAATGAAACCAATCCAATTATTCTTAAAACGCCATACTATAAAACTCAGGTATGAAACAATTGTTCAGGCTTCAAATCTGCATGAGAAACACTCCACTTAGAGGTTAGTCTACATGCAACAATACATGCATATTCAGAAATCGTTTTAACTTTAAATCCATTCCATCACAATGACTCTCTTAATTGCGTAATCTCAATGCATTCATGATCACTTGTCTATGGAGATAACAAAGTATGGTTCTGAAATGATTATGTGACCATGGGTTTAATGATGGTGAACTATAGTACCACAGTTCGTGAAAACAATCTCTCTGATTAGTCCACCTTTGATACAAATGAATACTAAACACCTATGAATCAAACCAAAGTTTAATTGTAAGATTACACACTCTACAAAATTTAAATCAATGGAAACTAACTCTTCAAAATCATATAATTCCTAATCTATACTAGCTATTGGGCTTGGTTCCAGAAGTGGTGGGCCCTCCCATGCCTAAAGCGAGCTAGTTTACTACAATGAAATGGAAATCAAAACTTAAACATCACAACTCAGTCAAATATGCCAAAACTGATCTAAATCAAAGCTTAAGAACAATCATACATCGTCTTCAATCCTTTAAAACAGAGTCTGTAACATTTACAATAGAACATTACATCCTTTCTGAGCTCTGATATATATACAAAATCCATTTAAAGTGAATTACCAAATGAATTTGCAATTTTGGAAGAGATCACAAAAATCTGGGTTTGTTGTGATTTTACACAAATTGGTGATGAAGGGTTGGCTTGATCTCCTCAACCATAATGTATTTTGGTAAACTGTTCAAATGGAACCTAATTGGCCATATTGTTGACAAATCTCACCTCTTGCAATTTTCTTATTCAACTCCTTCTCCTCAAAAAGCGTGGCCAAAGTTGGTTGTTTGGATATTTTAGAAATCTGAGTTTTACCTTATTTTTATACAAATCGGCCTCAAAGACCTCTTCATACCTCCCAAACAATGATGAATATTAGAAATATGTTTGAACCTTAATCTGTTTGCTATACTAAGACCAAAACCCATGTTCCAGAATTTCTCTATTCACCTTCACTTGCAGAAAAATTGAGGATGAAGTTGGGAGTTTGAAATTTGTTGAAAATTTGGGCCAAGTTCTTGATTTGCTGCCAGAAACCCACAGGTGAGACCTGGGTTCATCCCAAGTCATGTGGATGTGTTGAAAAATTATTTTCAACAAAAAAGTTTCTCAAATTTTCCTAAAAATGTGTCGATATATGAAAGCCCCAAATTGGATATTCTCGTACTCTACTTGCAACAACTAGTTTAATTGACTTGTGGAGAATTTCAGCAATGGAACCTTGCGATAAATGGACTTAGAAAAACTATCATTAATAAATCATAAAAAATTCATTAAAAATAAGAGAAAAAAATAAAAATCTCAAGTGAAAACTTCCTTTGAGGTGCCTCAAAATGGCTCATTGATTGAAAAAAGAGATCCTAGGAATGATTGAGAAAACTAGGAATGTGTTCCCTGCCATTTAATACAAATTCCTAGTATTCGGGACTAGAACCACTAATCAAGGGATTTTGGTGGGGAAAGCTTCCTCCATTCATGGGGAATGATTCCTAATCATTTTTTCTAAGTACCGAGTCGAATTTTCCTCTAGGAGGAGATTTTCATTAGTGTTAATGTGGAGAGAGCTTGTATTCCTGCAGCTCCATTGTATTTTCTTGCAGGGATGTAATTCTATTGACAAAAATAATGAAGATTGGTGTGATGTTCAGTTTCTAAATATTGTTCTCCTCCATAGGTCTTTGAGTTTCCTTGGCCTTGGACATCCTAGGAACCTCAGAGCCCTTTTGTATCATTTTCTTTCCTTCTTTTCATTGCTTATTCACATGCAACTCTAGTTATTATTTCTTTCTATTTCTACATTTAGTATTACTCATTTCTTGTTGTAGGATTGAGTTAAATGGTTGATGTAAGTTCCTTTTAAGGATCAAAAGCATTATTTCAACCTTAGAAAATCTTTGGAAGTTCATAATAATCATTGAGTTGCTTGGATTAGTCTTCTTATTCCCAAATCCAGATTGTTGGACCTCCTTTTTAGCAAAGAACAATAAATTTCTGCTATTTTTTAGAGAATCCTAATAAGCTTCAATCGAATTGATTCCACTTGCATTAGATCACAAAAACATTCTACTTCATAACAAAAATCACCCCATTTCATTTTCACTTGATTTGGTTAGGCATCTTTTAGATTTACTAGCTCACTAGTTCTCAAATTTCTAGATTTTCGACTAATACATCTTATAGGTTTTCCTGAAATGGCCTATTTTGAGGCCAAATTGAGGGAAAACGTCTAGGAAGTCACCAAAAGCCTCCCAAGGGTATTCCACACCATCCAACCATCTCCTAACCTTTCCATCCAACCTCCAACATCCTTAATTCACCTACCACATCACCAAAGGAAATTAGTTTGCATATTTGATTTTGCATGAAAAGACAAAAAGACAAAAATAGATTTATTTCAGTCCCTTTACTTTCACATTAGAGATGTTTGATGCTTCTTAATTCCATGCTTAGATAGTAGCATTTGGTTCATGATAATTTAGCATTATTGCGAAGCATAGTTTCTTGGCAGTTAATTAGGAAATGGTGTGATTTAGCATTGAATTTTCGTCTTTTTCCTTGTACTTTCTTTCTTGTAATAAGTTAAGATTCCATTTTGAACATTTCATTTTCTGCAATTATTTTAGGATTTGACTAATGTACATGCATTCCATTACACCATGGCAGCAGAGGAAAGACACATTGTATACCGCAATATAGTGCTGACACCTCTTAAGTTTGTACGAAACCCGTGTTGATAATTAAAGTCGGTAGGCTTGGGAGTTGCAGCATTCTTGTTGCAATACTGAGGCTAATCACATTTTAGCACCATTGTCGGAGACGTGTCAAAGTATGCATTGTTTTCTTCCCTAGTTGATTCATTTATTTTTAATGTTTGCAAAAAAAAAAAAACATTAGGAATATTTAATTTCAAAAGTAGAAAATTACATTGCATTATAGTTTTCATTCATCATAAAAAAAAAAAAAAAAAAAAAAAAAAAAATCTTCAACACCAACCCCCCCCCCTAACTCGCCCCCACACCCCCCTTCCCCCCTATTTAATCACATGGTGCAGTGGGAGCCATATCACCATTCACTTTTGCAGGTAGAAGAAGAAGATGACAAATAATGTAGAAGAAATGGATGGAGGTGATGACAATGAGGAAGATCCTCTCAAATTTCCCATTCAAGATACCAATGGTAGTGTGCACATGAAGAACATCCCTGCATATTTTGTTCCAAAATTTCATGGTCTAAGGTCAGAGGATCTGGAAACCTTTCTCTTTGAATTTTAATTTTTTTTTAGATCTTATGGTTACTTATTAAAAACTCAAAAACGTAAATTGTTTCCAGCAACATTGAAGGATAGAGTTCTTAAATGGTTCATGAGTTTAGGGACTAATTCAATAAGATCATGGAATGATAAGAAAAAGGTATTTTTGGAAAAATATAAATATCATGATCTTAAGGAAGAAATATTTAGAATGAATCAAAGATAAGATGAGAGCCTTAAGGATCTAATAGAGAGTTTCATGTAATGTTAAGAGGGAAAAGCTACACCATTTAGGATCCAACACACTAAAAACCCTCTTACTTAGAACAATTAGGGATGAATGGATTGATATCCTTAATCTCATGATTAGAGGTGATGTATATCAATTATCATTTGAGGAAATTTGTGAAACATGCAAACACATATCAAGAGGAAAAGCAAGAGTAGGTAAATCAACATCAAGATCGGTAAGTCAAGCTAAACTTGGAAATTTGCTTGATGACTTTAAAATAGAAATTCTTATCAATATAATCAAACAAGTAGAAATGTTAAGAATACAAAATGAGAAAAAAGAAGATGTTCGTGTTGTCCATTCAAAATAACATGATGTTAAATGTTTCTCCTCATTACCAAGGTTGAAGGAAGTTCACCAGGAGGACAATGGAACAAGTCAATTGCCAATGCGGAAATGTTATGTAGCTCCAAGAGGACCATGGCAGTGCATTTAACCTGATATGATGCAAAAGACTAATTCACAATTTCAATCTTATGCACATCTACCTCAAAGTAATTGGAACACACCTTTTCCTTAGCAACATAGGTCAAAAGTCTCAACTGCCTTCAGCTAGTTAATTGCAACTCACTCCACTCATGCAATGTTGAAAAGTCAAACTATGAAGGGTGATCATTAAGGAATGAGGACAATAGTTAAAAGAAGAATTTTTTGCAAAGGCCAAGGTCACCACAACACTTCAAGCCCTCCATCCACTTCATATTTACTATCTATTCATCATTCATCCATCCCATTTCATTCTTGAAAAAAAACACAAAGAGAGCATCCTCTCCATTTTCATGAAATTTCCATTTTCAAGTCAGCAAGAAGGACGATCAAAGAGCAATGGAGGATCACAAAGAGACCCCTGTCACTCACATTTTTATTTTACCACTCATTACCATTCATTCCTCTAGCAGTTATGCCATTTTTTCCACTCCTTTACTTCAGTTTACAAAGGGACTGTGTTTTCTACAGGATGATCCTGTAGGAATTACAGTACCCAAAAATCCTATAGGAGGGAGTACTAAGGAAAATAAATGGTGGAATGACGTAGTAGAATGTTGATAAGGGTGTGGAAAACCTTGCCAAACTGAAAAACAAACAATCAAGAAACATCTTGAATAAGGGGAAGAAGGAAAAATAATGGTCTCAAGGAATAAGGATTTTTCTTTACACAAATATGTTTTTTGGCTTATCCTTGCAAAGCTTCCAGCCAAGATTCTTAATGCACAAGAGAGAGGCCACTAGGTCCATGGATGAGGCACAATGAAGTCACTAAGTTTCTAAGAGGATGAGCAACACTTTCAGCAGGGGGTATGATGGGCCTCTAAATTAGACATAAATTAAGGCTCATACCTCTAATTTAAAACATAAATTAAAGCCTATGACCATCCTTCAACACATTAAACCTCTCTTTTTTCATTAGATAATTTATTTTTAACTTTAATATATTCATTAGGAAGGTTTATGAATAATTGAATATTTGTGCCTAATATTATTTATTTTTTGTGAAGTATTATGAGAATATTGGGCAGATTATGAAGATTTGGAGGAGGAGAAAATTTAGGGACTTGTTCCTTACTACTGGAGGATCAATAATAAATATTAAGTCAACAAGATATTATGGAATTATGGCACAAATTGTGGTACTCCAATGATTGAGAAAATCTATGAATCTACTCCACTAATTAAGGGAGCAGATCCACGAATCAAGGGAGAAGATCCACTAATCAAGGGATTTCGCTGGGGAAATATTCCTCCATCCATGGGGAATGATTCTTAATCATTTTTTATAAGTACCATGTCAAATTTTCCTCTAGGGAATGATTGAGAAAATCTAGGAATGTGCTCCCTGCTATTTAATGCAAATACCTAGTTTTGGGGACTAGATCCACTAATCAAGGGATTTTGGTGGGGAAAGCTTCCTCCATTCATGGGTAATGATTCCTAATAATTTTGTATAAGTAACAAGTCAAATTTTCCTCTAGGGGGAGACTTTCGTTAGTTTTATTGTGGAGAGAGCTTGTATTCTTGTAGCTCCATTGTATTTTCTTACAGGGATGTAATTCTATTGACGAAAATAACGAAAATCGATGTCATGTTCAGCTTCTAAATATTGTTCTTCTCCATAGGTCTCTTATTTTCCTTGGACTTGGACATCCTAGGAACCTCAAATCCCCTTTGTATCATTTTCTTTCCTCCTTTTCATTTCTTATTCACATGAAACTCTAGTTTTTATTTCTTTCTATTTATGCATTTAGTATTAATGATTTCTTGTTGTAGGATTGAGTTAAATGGTGGATGTAAGTTATTTTATAGGATCACAAGCATTATTTCATCCTTTGAAAAGCTTTGGAAGTTCATAATATTCATCGAGTTGTTTGGATTAGTCTTCTTATTCCCAAATCTAGATTGTTGGACCTCCTTTTTAGCAAAGAACAATAAATTTCTTCTATTTTTTAGAGCATCCTAACAAGCTTAAATCAAATTGATTCCACTTGCATTAGATCACAAAAACATTCTAGTTCCTAAATAACAAAAACTACCCCATTGCATTTGCACTTGATTTGGTTAGCCATTTTTTAGATTTACTAGCACACTAGTTCTCAGATTTCTAGATTTTCGATTAGTAATGTTTTTTATGGGTTAACATAGGTATTTTTGAGTGCTTCCAATTGGAATGGGGACCTAAGATATCCTAGTTAATAAAAAAAAATTTCCCATCCAATTTGGATTTGATTCTCTTGGCCATTAAACCCTTGGCAAATTTCATCATTTCACAAGGAAACTTCTCCAAGATTTTTGAGCAAATTCATCCATCTCCCAACTTTGATTTTGAATTCTGAGTGATCCTAGGAATTTTCCCACTCCATTCCACCCATCACACACCTTTCTTAGGCATCCCATCACCTCCAACGCCTCACATTTTGCTCTCAGTTGTATCCTGTAGGTTCATTGTAATTCCTACAGGATCATCTTGTAGGTTTCTAGTACATCCTGTAGATTTTCCTGAAATGGCCTATTTTGAGGCTGAATTGAGGGAAAACGTCTAGGAAGTCACCAAAATCCTCCCAAGGGTATCCGATACCATCCAACCATCTCCTAACCTTTCTATCCAACCTCCAACATCCTTAATTCACCTACCATATCACCAAAGGAAATTAGTTTGCATATTTGATTTTGCATGAAAAGGAAAAAAGACAAAAACAGATTTATTTCAGTCCCTTTACTTGCACATTAGTGATGTTTGATGCTTCTTACTTCTATGCTTAGATAGTAGCGTTTGGTTCATGATAATTTAGCATTATTTCAAAGCATAGCTTCTTGGCAGTTAATTAGGAAATGGTGTGATTTAGCATTAAATTTTCACCTCTTTCCTTGTACTTTCTTTCTTGCAATAGGTTAAGGTTCCATTTCAAACATTTCATTTTCTTCAATTAGTTTAAGATTTGACTTCAGTACATGCATTCCATTACATCATGACAGCAAAGGAAGGACACATTATATGACACACATATAGTGTCAGCACCTCTTAAGTTTGTACGAACCTTGGGTTTATAATTAAAGTCAGTATCCTTGGGAGTTGCAGCATTCTTGTTGCAATACTGAGGCTCATCAAGTGTGCAAAGAAGGCATAGAGAAATTGGTGCAAAAATTTTACTATGCAAAGGCCACTTAAACGAGTTGAGTATGAGCATAATTATTTATAATCATGCCTCACATCATGAATTGGTCAATGAGTTTGGGTGAGCACCCCAAAACATGACTTATCATATGCGATGAGTGGGTGGAGTTATTTAAAGTCACACCCCAACCAACACTTGAGCAAATGGTTATGTATATTGCATGGAAGAGATGTGTGTCGGCCAAAGAATTTTGGTGAGCCAACTTGCATGTGTGTCATGTGTCAACCCCACAGGACTTGAAGGGACATGACCCTTTTCTCTCCATACACTCCATATATATATCTAAGTGTGTAGGGAGGAGAAGGCATAGGAAGTTGGTGGATCACATCAACTTGAACGATTAGTTCATGGTGAAGAAGGATGTATATTTTCTTGTATCAAATCGAACTTCAGAGGGGTTTTGCCCTGGTTCTATGCTTACATCTTGTGTTCTTGTCTTTGTGATCTTAATGTTATCATCTATTTGATGAAAGAAACACTAACATAATCAACATATAATTTCACAAGTAAATGTTAAGATAATAGAACTCAAATTGAAGAATCTAACTCACATAATGCTCTAGATTTCTCAACAAAGGAGATGTATTTGACCTCATTTGAGTCACACAAGTAATTCAGTCTCTTTAAGAATTTTGAGAAAATTTAGAGCAACAAAGAGGTGACATATAGAGAGGAAAGAAAGAAGGCCCATTTGTTTGGATTGTGCATCAATTCTTTGTTTGGCAAGCTCACATGTATGGGAAGAAAGTTGTCTTTGTTCAAATTTTGAGGTAGAGAAGAGAAATAGACTGAGTTATAGAGAGAAGCATTTTTGTTTGGGTGGAAGGCCTATCACTTTGTGAGCTGTCTTGATCAAGGGTCTTGGAAGTCTTCCTTAAATATATATAAGAAGAGAAGTTTTTGGGTTTTCCCCTGGCCTGGAGCCTATTTATGGTGTTCTTGTTTGCATTGTGATTTTCTTTATTGGCATTTTCTTGATGATGAACACAAAATAATAATGATTATGATAATGAAATAAAATTATAGCATAAGAATTCTCAATATAACAAGAGAAAACATTATAAAAGAAACCCTAATTTTGTGTTCTTAGTTTTTCTCAACATCTATGGTCTTGGAATATTTGCAATGTAGAAATAAAAGCATGTTTGAAATCAAATGCAACACAAAACTAAATCATGCACTTAGTAGCCAAGCGTTTGGTGGGCTAAATTTGAGTAGTACTTTGATGAGTTTTGTTTGCATATATGACTCCAACCATATTCAATATTTCAAATCCAAATATCTTAATGAAAGCACCTCCAAAAAAAAGGAAGGAGGAGAAGAAGTTAGATATGACAAATAATTAATAAAATATAAGAAAAACCATACCAGTGCCTTATGCTCAATTAATATTGTAAGAGTTTCTCCTACTTCCCTACATCCAAAATGATAGTTTATTGTCTTTCACTTAAATAAAAACACAATTGTCAAATAAAGACAAATACTACATGAATGTTTTTCATGGAAAAGTTGGATATTTCTTATAGAACTTTATGTAACTCCCACTCGGCCAAGACATACAAGACAAATATCAACAAATTTTGTCATCTCACCTAAACCCTTACCATTTTGAGCTCTTTGTTTCAGATAATTATTCCACTTCAACATCTAAATTGAAACTAGTTGTCCTACACATATTCATGAGACCAATGAGGAAAACTTAGGTTAAATTTGACCAAATATTAAAATTAATTACTTGAATAAATAATAATTAAAAATACTTGTGTGCAAGAATACTTGAATGAGCTCCTCTTGGTTTCAAGAATAAATTGTTGGAGTAGTTTAATCTTGGAGCAAGCCTCCCTCCACTCGTTGAAGCAACAACAAAGTCAACATTGACTTTGTTTTTGCTCTGTTGGATTGAGGGTGTTTTTCTCCAAGATTTTCCAAATCCTAATTTATTCTCTATTGAATAGGTCCAACCACATGAAGGTGGAAGCTCTCATGGCCCCTTCCTCCCCCTCCTCCCTCGCCCCGCACATCACTCTTAGTTCCCTAGTACCCAATCTATCTACTATACATGAAATAGTTGAACGCAAGACATTAAGATACATTAAAAAACAAATAGCAAACATTCATGCATTAATTCTTCATAAATCCTCAAAATATTTCATCTCAATAAATTTTATCATTAAAAAATATGTTTATATAATATGAAACAACAAGATGTATGTAAAGATACATATAGAAATTACTCATTAATATATAACAATCATTCATTCATTCATTAATCATAAACACAAAATACTTCATCTAAAAAAATGTCAACATCAAAAATATGTTTTCATAATATGGTATGTGACATTTCTAATTACATAACTATTACAATCATTTATTTTTAATTTTTCGTTATTTTTTATGGTCTAGCCATGTAATCATGACATTGTTGACGTTGTCGCAAGAGGGGTGGATCATCAGCTGTAACAAAAAAGAAATGTTAAATCGATAAAAATAGCATTAGAGTTTTCTTTACCTCATGCACTATTAGATATTGTAATTTGAAAAAGGAAACAACTACCACAATATCAAAACATAAAAGTGTAATTTTGTAGATACTTCTCATATAGAGCATCGATACTGGTCAAGACAACCAATATTTCCTCCCATATTCACCAGTAGCGTGTATGAAATATATCCAGGAGTATGTCTGGATTTCATAGATGCCCCAAATGCTATTGGTGAAGACGGGAGGCAATATTGTCTCTCTTAATCAATATTGATGCTTTGTTTGAGAAGTATATGTAGAATTATACTTTCCATTTTGATATTGTGGTAATTTTTTGCTTTTTGAAAGTTTTGAAGATTAGTTATAGGTTTTGTTAACGTCTGTCATTATTTTTTCAATATGAAAATTATAATAATTATATTCATGTATAATAAATAAAATTAAAAAGAACTTTATAATATATCATAAAAATTATAAGAATATATTAAATATTAAAAATCAAGTTAATTCAAATCATTGGGTTGGTCAGCTCACATACTTGACATCTCACACAACCATAACCATATTTATTACTATTGTCTCTTTTCTTTGTAAATCAGTCGTGATGATGAGTCTTGGTCTAGACTCGAAACATTGACAAATTAAAGATGAAAGCTGTGGAATATCCAAATTTAGATTTTAAAAAACCACACCATAGAAATATACAAACCATTATAATATGAAACAAAATTGTTCTAATATGGAGATTCTAATATAGACAATATGAATACTTGAATGAGCTCCTCTTGGCTTCAACAATAAAGTGTTGGATTAGATTAATCTTGGTCGAGCAAACCTCCCTCCACTCGGTGAAGTAGTAGCGAAGTCAACGTTGACTTTGTAGTTGCTCTATTGGACTAAGGGTTTTTTTTCTTCAATATTATCCAAATCCTAATTTATTCTTTACTGAACAAGGTCAACCACATAAAGGTGGAAGCTCTCATGCACCCCCCCTGCCACATCACTCTCAACTACCTAGTACCCAATCCATCTACTATATAGGAAATATTTGAAAGTAATACATTAAGATACATAAAAAAAACAAATAGAAAAGATTCATTCATTCATTCATAAATCCACATAATATTTCATCTTAATAAATTTTATCATAAAAAATAGGTTTACATAATATGAAACAATGTCATGTACATAAAGACACATATAGAAAGTATTCATTAATCATAGACATAAAATAATTATGGGTTTAGAGGAATAAAGGTTTGTATAAAATATTTAGGGAAGAGTGTAGTTGATGATGTTTTTAGATGCTTAAAATGAGAAATTTAATAGCACTGGAAAATTAATAATTGCACATTTATACTTCAATAGATTAGGTCTCATTCAAATGGCATGCATGAGAATTAATTTTGAAACTAGGAATATGAATTGTTGCACCATTTCAAAAATACAGAAACAAATAATGATCATGATTAAAGACTAAAAATTAACTTTCTGAACAAGGTATCCAAATTAAGTTTGAAAACACATTGTTAAAAGATCAGATGTAGTCTGAAAACTACAGTCATCGTACTTGAGTAGGGAAAAGCATTCTTGCGCATACATATATAAGATATGATGTATGAACAGGACTATATAAGCCAAGACCTATTCTCGATGCATATATCTTAATTATTAATATTGGATAAATAATGGCATATGTGTGTGTGTGTCTGTTATGAGCATGAGGTGGATAAATAACCTACAGGAGCCCATAACTATGATGGAATGTTTGCAAGATATTTTGAATATGGATTGAGGACAATAAACTAGCTTCATTAAATGTATACTAATTAATCTAGATTTAGTGTACCAATTGAAGCTAGAGTTTCATTCAAATAGTGGAAGACTACAGGCTTATAAATTGTCAGAATTTGAATAGAACCTCAGAGCAATATTATGACATTCAATTATTATTGGGATAAATCATGAGTTGAGTTGATACACCATCCCATGAAGCATCAATATTAGTATCAATATAGACTAGATGACACTATTGGAATGGTTGTTCTATTACTTTCTACTATATTATTGTAACTAATCTATATATTGGGTGCATTTTTTAATTTATATTAGTCTAACAAAATTCTAACATATATTAGTTGTCAATTCACAATAGTTTGTGATTATGATGAAAATGTAAGTACACATGAGTGTAATGTCCATGAAGGGATGTATGAATTGTCCTCCTCACGTTGCCCATCAATGATTATAACCTTGAATGGACTAGCACTGGTACGTCATCACCATCTCAAAATGACCCGATAGACGAAAATTTACCTTTTCTATCATCATCAATTCACATTGTTTCATATATGACCCCTTATATATATTATATGCATGAATTTTTGGTAGACCATCCCCTCTACCTACCCTATGATTGATTCTGAGAATAGGTGAACAAAGTACAATTTATAAGTAGGGGATCTCATCAACAAAGATATGCCAATTGTCATTTATTCACTTGTTGTCACAATAAAACATAGGATAGGTAGATGGGATGAACTTCCATAAATTCTTGCATATAATCTATAGAAAGGATCATCCAATAGTGTGAAGCAAAGATGACAGACACGACGAATTTTAATTTGTCAGGTTATTTTTAGATGATGATGACAGACCAGTGCTATCCCATTCAAGGTTATTATAATAATTGATGGGAAATTTGGAGGTGAAAATTCATACATTCCACCATGGACATTACACAAATGTGTACCTAAATTTTCGTCATATTCACAAATTGTTGTGATTAGGTATTGAAGCGGGAGAAGCTGTCACCTAAATTAGGAGTGTGGTAGTGTATGGTGGAGTGGGATAGGTATAAAAATTAGTAGATGGTTGACATATCATGGGCATAGATTGTATAAAGCCTTAGTTTAATACGGGAATCTGATTATAGGCTCTTGGTGTTTGTCATAGAGTTAATTTATTAATACCAAGAATTTATCAAATATATGGCATTCTACACCCTCCCTGTATCACAAAAAATATGTTTACATAATATGAAACAAAATTGTTCTAATTTTTTGCAACAAAAAAATCATAACTTTTTATTAAGATAGTCTAAATTTACATGTGCACATGCCATTAGGCATTCAACCTCTTAGTCAAAAATGTCCTACTAAAAAAACGGGCTCTAAGTAAACAAGTGCAGTCATTTTTTATCACGTTCCTTTCCATTTTTTAATATGAAGTTAGCAAGGATGTCTTGATATTTTCCCCCTTCAATTGCTGTGGTCTCTCATGTAATATTTCTTGATGTTGACCTAGTCCTATGACTACTGCAAGTGGGATCAAGCATCAACTGCAATAAGAAATAAAATCTAAATTCAGATTTATAGTACTATTGCAAATCTTTTATTAATAAAAAATGTATTAGAGTATTGTTTACCTACTTTGGTAGTGGATGGAAGTGGAATACTTTCTAATGTGGCCATATGTTCCTCCTATTCTCTGGCTATATCTTGTACATGCTCTGGTGTAGAAATATAAAGGTTATAATTAATACACCATTTGCATTTAAATAGTTTTAATTGTGTTCCATAATACACTTTTTTTTATAACACATGAAATACCTCCAATACCGAACTGAAAATCAATCTTAAGATCGGGCACTCCACTGTCAGTAGACTCATGTGTTGTATGTATATTGCTTGCCTGCTTTTTACAATCAAGCACAATGCTTTATGGCCAAAAATAATAACCAATAGATTGTACAAGTAATGATTTATAAATGCTATTTGTTTCTTTTATTTGCCTTATTTTTATGTTCGGTGTTGGAAGACAGTGAAGATGTTAAGCTTGTCCTTCATTCCACCATGAATTGTTAGTTGTACTTGAAAGAAAGTTGTAGGTCTCTCTTCATGGGAGTCTCTATCAATTGTGTCCCCTGTAATTTTCCATTCGAACATGAATTTTTCTTCTTCTGTGATATTAAATTAAAATTTTTAACAATTTATAATTTGGATGCAAATCATTTTTTTATATACTTACAATTTTTGTGGCTAGTTTCAAGTAACCACCCAGGCCAATATGATGTTGCCCATGTTTGGCTATTTTAGCCTATGTGGCTTTCGAAGTATCTGGGAGCCTATATTTAAAACATTGAAAATCTTAATTAGATGTCACAATGATGATAGAGCATCATAATTACAGCGTTAAACATGCCTCAAACCTTCCTGGTCTGAATGGAGTCTTCCCTGCTTTTCAAAGTGCCTTCTCATGTGCATATGCCACAAGCGCTCTCCACTCCATCTCTAGAATTGATGGAGGGTGCTCATGTGACCTGTCCATTTCCAATTGAGACCTATACTAGTCCCACAAGTATTTTAAATGTATGCCTACCTCTAAGGTAACTTCAGATTTGGTCAAGGTACCATCACCGAACAAGCGAACCATCATGTTAATAAGTTCCTCTTTTAACTTGGAAATTTGGGATTTCCAGTTTGTGTGAATGGTCAACCCAAATATTTCTAAGGTTATGTCATACAAACACCTATAAAATACATTATTTCCTACAAAATATTATTATCATTAGTTTAAAATAATCATAGAATATACATTAATTTCATTTTGGTTGTACTTAATATTTAAAACAATTCTTAAATACCTAGAAGTTTCTCAATTTTGATAGGGACATTGTCAACATATTCCAAAAATGTGATCAGTAGTGATCTCGTGCTAGGAACATGGGAAGATCCAGGAAAGCTCATTTCAAATTGTGCAATTGTATCATGATCTGAATCCACAACATCATGTATATATCCTAGCATACGTTGTTCAGGGGGTGCAGATCCTATTGTGGGTGGTTGAATGATTGTTTTGGTCTCAATGACTGATGACTCACTCATGGGTGGAGCATCATCACTACTACCAATGCTAACCCGGCCCATAGTCGTAGCATGAGGATCGAAATCCACCAAGAAGTATTGTCCAATAACAAGTTTTTTTATAAAGGATGAGATAACTAAATCATTAACAAATAATTGGGATAATTAACTGAGTTTCTCACTCGATACAGACAAATTTGTTGCAGCAAGGTTTTGATTTCACCTTTTATCTCATCCATCTGAGGCTCAATAAGAACTAAAGAATCAAGTCTCTTGGTTTCTTTGAATTTAAGCCTCTTTATTGCTTACATTGGATCGATGGACATAAAAATTGCATCATCAATAACCTCTTCCTCACGAGCATCTGTGGAATAATTTAAGGTTGGAGCCTTCCCCTCATCACCTTGTTTATTATTGAGTGTAATTTTAAATTCATCCATAATTAATCATCATTATCTTAATAATAAAACCATTATTTACATATTTCTAAATTTATATAGAAACTTCATGTAGTAAATGACAATCATAACATACAATAGGCATTGCTTACAAGTTGGGTAAAAATGAATACATACCACCCCCATAATAGCAATATTTCTATTTATTCTATTCAATTGTAATCAATGAGCAACTATTCCCCTGCAGCTATTGATTTAATGGCACTTACAAATACACTATTTCCTTCACATCCCTCGAATATCCAATTGTGTTTCTTATTTGTAATGATGGGTCATGTACTATTTATAAACCCTGCAATATTCCCTGATTATTTTGGCCTTCCATAAATATACACAATTGTGACTTTATTTTCATCATTGTCTTTTAGTTGTTTATAATTTTTGACCACTCTATATCTTCGCATACTTTTGGTATATTGGAGTAATCATACACAGTCATTGTAGTTCTAATAGGGTCTAAATTACTCCATTAATTTAGTTAATCCTCCATAACATACCTTTATGCCATCCATGGAAAATAGTTGCAAACCATCTAATGGCAATGGGGAAATGTAGTATATCCTTTCATTGACAAAAAAATCATTGTTTATTTCAAGAAGATCCTTGAGTGCCCATTGTTTCACTAGATGTTTGTACCTCAAGGGCACCTTGATGTCATTTATGATCTCATTATCATAAGAACATGACACCCGTTTAGCAAGAAAAAATTTCATGCATCTATGGAATTCTCTTCTAATATTTTCACTTCAAGATGATCTTCGCCTGCTAGATGACGTAGCAGATGTTTGGTCAATTTCTTCTATCCTACTTTAAATTTTGTCACTTGATGAAGATAGATCTAACAAATACCTGTTTGGTTGAACGTCCTATAACACTCAGTCAAATGAGATAAATTGTTAGCTAGTGTGATAAGGGATGTTGATAAATGCCTTGACCAAACCAAAATAACATTATAATAGTACAAGTGAGTTAGAAGAAAGTTCTTTGCATTTAGCCATATGGAACTCCTCCCTATAGTTGCATCACAATAAACATTTTCATAGGATGAGTCACAAGAACCATATCCTTGAATAAATCAATAACGAGATGTCCAATATCTACAACTGGAACTACTTTGGGTGAATTGTCCTCATTCATGTCCTTGGGATGAACTTCTCCAATACACATACCCACCCCATGATGTCAAGTAATGGAAAATCACGAAAAATACACCATTAAGTGGACCACTACATCACATCTAGATCAACAAATGACACATACATATAGTTAAGAATATGAATATAGGAAATATCACCACTAACATTTTGGATTGGTTCATATAAACCCTACCCAACATTGATATCAACTAGAATCTAGGCCATTAACCACAAGTATTCTCTACATACCCATCATCACCTATAATATAGGGTCTAGTTGCATATCTTATGGCTTTAGTACCTACATTATTTCAAAGTTCAAGTGGGATATTTGGCAATTTTACCCAAATCAAAACATTATATGATTTATACGTATCCACACATCAAAATAAGGGTGCCATAGTATAAGCCCAAGAAAACAATGATTCATTAATAACCACGTTTGGGCCAATATCTTCCATGCTCCCTCCTCATACCAAAGAATAAAACCATGCCATCCTTTCAACATGAAATGACTAATGCAGCTATGCATGAGAAAAGGAAACCTAAATTATTGCATACACAAAGAAAAATGACCTATATTAACACATCAATTGACGAACTTACTAACTAATGTTTTTTTGAGAATTTCCTCAACTTGATAAAGAGAAATGTCCTTTCCTACCATAAGAGAAATACTATTCCCCTGGTATTTCATGAGCCTTGTCCTATACCAATCACTATTGTGTCTTGGTTTTGGAATAGGTAATGAAACTCTATGCTCCTCAATCCTTAATCCCACTCCAATGGATGGAAATGATGAAGAGTGCCAAATCTAGAGTTTGACCCACATTCCATTTGAATAGTGCTACATTCCATGTTATGGACACCCATACCCACAAAAACATCTGCATTAAGTGCCACATGAGAGGTCTCAGGCCTATTGTTAATCTCAAATGATGGTGGATGTAGATTACCAAATCCATGAGTGGAATTATTAGTGAATACTTACTTGTCTATGGTCTTCATAATTGTCTATGTACCATGACTTGATGTAATCAATTTACTTGTCAAAAAAAAAAAAAAAAAAAACTGTGTTTTTGCAAAAGAAAAATATTTATTCAATAATGGGTTTCTTTCCCATTGATTATTTTGTCTTAGGTTTAGCACCCATTTGTGTGCTCTAGGGTTGTGACAAGGTCAAATTCATGATGTAAATTAGATCTAGATGCTACCATGTGATGGGTCGGCCAAACCATCAAGTTGTCCCCATAAGAGGCCCTTGGACATCACCAAAAGACTATATAAAAGAGAGGTATTCGACCTCATTGGAGATAGATAAGAAATTCACATATTCAATAAGTCTAAGAAAAAATCAAAGCGAGAAATAAGAGAAGGATAGCGAGGAAAGGGAGAAAAGTTTGTTTGTTTGACTTGGGCATTAATTCTTTGTTTAGAAATCTCTCATACTTGGGAAGGAAGTTATCTTTGTTTAGATTTCAAGCCAAAGAAGAGCAGCATACCAAGTTAAAGAAAGAAGAATTGTTGTTTGGGTGGTTGGCCTATCACTTGGTGAGTTGTATTGATTAAAGGTCTTGGAATTATTCCTTGAATTTATAAAAGAAGAGAAATTTTTGGCTTTTCCCCTATGCACGGGGTTTTCCTATTTATGATGCTCTTATTTGTATTGTGATTTTCTTTATTGGAATTGTTTTGATGATAAAGACATCATAATAATAATGATAATGGACTAACACCACACGATTATAAATTATGTTCATTATTGACTCTTTACCCTAACTTTCCTTATGAATTCTTCCACATACCACATATCATCTTTTAGGTACCACATATGAACTTATTGGTCTTATGTTATCATTGGAGGGTTCCTCGGTTCACTAGCTTTGTCTTCCCATGACGAAATAAGATTGTTGGCTTAGGGGTTCCTTATCCAGGTTCAGAGTTAATTGAACCAACCAACAAAACCCTACACTACTGGCCCTTTCAGCAACAACCCATGTAGCATAGGCTGCAGTCTCACCTGAAGCAGTATGGGGGGATGCTGGAACCAAGTTTCCGCATCCAGAGATCCATGTGATGTCTTTTAGTGCCCTAGATCTGCCTTCATGCAGATCTATAAGCCCCTAGGGCTTGATACTGCAACTCCCTATAAACAACCCCTAGACCTTCGCAAAGGCCTACGGTTGGTCTTTGCAGACCTTTAATAGTCGAATCATCCACTCAAGCGCATCAAAAAATAACCTTGGATCTAAGTTCTTGCATATCTAATTAAGTATTTTAATAAACATAACATAATATATCACAATCTTCGTGAAAGTACTTAACATGCAGTGCGTACAGTTAGTATGACTTATTCCATAGAGTCATGCATCATTAGATCAATATTTCATAAATACATTATTCATTCACAACATATATCAAGATAATAAATAAGAAAAAGTAAATAGATAAACATAGGAATTATTCAACAGTCTTCTGTATTGATCTTCAATATGGTATTACAGACTCAAAACTACCCTGCACACTCAGCTGCAGGGATCCACACACTTAGATTTCGACTTTATCTAGGCCTCTATGCACTTAGCTGTAGAGCCTTTATCTCCTATCTGACCCACTTTTCTGCGCTAAGACTTCTCTTCTATTCACCCATTATATCTGATATTATGCCTTAGACTCTCTAAGACACACCTACTTATAGCTTTTTATATATAATCCCATGGTCCAGGAACCATGGGTGAATCTCAAAACCAACTCAACTTTTACATAAAAAAGAGGTTAAAACCCCTTTAACTCCTAACCATCTATGCGCTTTGAATCCACAAATCATAGATACTTGACATCTTTTACAAAAATTACATTAAAACTTGGGATTTTAACCCCAAAACTAAACTAGTGGACCCCATCCCAATAGGCCCCCAACACAAATATCATGACTTGCCCTCGAGTCACTCGGTTGGCACTGCGATCTTGCTGCGAGGATCCCATAACTCCACTTACAATATGGCAACATCAATAGCGCTCTATGTAGCTACCTGCTTGACTTCTTTCACAAGATACTCTATAGTTGGTCCTTCTACGGCTAGCTTCATTGTCTACTACAAGCCTATGAGCTTCTCCTGAATGTTGGTTGTGACCTGGTAAGCTTCATCTAACCACGGCCCCAACCTAACCTTAAGCAAGGCCTCCTTCTTTTGTATTGCTTCGACCTGCATGAGTAGCTACTTCCCTTCCTGCAACTTGGATAGGTGTTGTGCTGGGAAATGGAATGTGGCATTGCTCGGACTTCATCGTACTGCTTTTGTAGCTCTCGAACCTCTGCATTCAATATCTATAGGGTTGGTTCTTCTTGCAGAGTCATCACCAACTCCATTGCCTACTCAAATAATGTTGAACAGTTAGCGACTGCGGCATCCAAGGTGTTCATCCATTCTTTTACGGTGGCTTCGTGCCGCTCCTAGAATTCCAGCGGAGTCGAAGGTTACATCTTCAATTGTAGCTTGGTTCTCTTCATTTTGAGTTCAAATTGAACTCAAATAGCCTCATCTTTTTCCTCGCACACACCAACAACCAATTTTCTAACCTTCGCCTCTTGCTGTGTGTCCTCGGGAATATGGAGTTCAGGCACAGTTCTACATGCCTCCATGAACGCTAACTCCAATCATGAACTTTTCACCTGTAGCACCTCCTTTTCTTCCAAAATTTGTGTCTTCTCGATGAAAATCTATTGATCATACACCTTGATCTTGCTAAGAACACTAAGTGCTCGTCGTTCTCGAAGGCGAATCTCTCCCGTAATTCTATGTAATAATTCATGCAATGTCTCCACTTGCATCATGGCAAGGTTTAGGCCCATCTTTGGGATGTTATCAAGAAGGGCATGTTTTTCCTCAGTCTCGACACGTACTAAACTTGTAGGCAAGGGGAAGACTCACACATCCATCATCAAAAATAGAACTAGCTCCGCACCAATACTTTATTCTTGCGCTAAACTGCCCATTGCACCACTCACTTTATCAACATCTTCTTGGAGCTTAGTTTCTTGGAGCTCCAACTCTCGAAGATCCTTCTAGACTCCTCCAAAGATATAAATGTACTTCTGTTCCAACTACTGCAGTACTTCTATGGAAATGTCCTTGACTGTATCACCGAAATCATCAAGATCGGTTTCTGTGAGCACTAGTGGCTCAACTTGTGTTTTGCGCACCTTCTACTTTTTCCTTGACCTAGCTTACTATTCTAATTCTTGCCTTTTCACCATGAAGGGTGTGTGCTGCCCTTCCTCACCTCCATTGCCTTACCTTGTTTCTGTTTATGTTGTTGTCGACGCTGACTTGTCACCTTTCTGGGTCTCGCGCTACTTCTGCTCTACATTCTCCTTGGCAATGCGTTCCTCCTTGACCTGAGCCTTTTCTACAACATCTTTCTTCTTTTGTGTAGCCAATTTTTGCATGGCCTGCTTGGCTGCCTCCTTCCTTTTCTTTGCAACCGCACTATCTACAACTTTTCTTGGCCCAGCCTCTAAATATGAAGAGGCATGCCGCTCGGTTGGCCAATGTGACACTACCTCCTCCACATCAGAGTCTGTTACCAAATAAGGCAGGTCATACCACATATTGGCTGGATCCTTCCATTCCTAGATATAGACCCGATGGAAGTTAGCCTTGAAAGCTGTGTAGGATGACATCTATGTATACAAGGTTGGGGACAACATTGGGCATTAGTTAACTGGCATGCAGATACTTTCTTCCATCAAGACCCAAAAAACCTTCATCTCCATGATGTGTACGAGGTCCTTCATAACTCATAGGGAGGTGAACTATGTAGCCTCTAGTAATCCTTCTTGCAATAGAGGAAAATGGTTGTCCTCTGGCAGCTCCCATGCAACCAACACAATGGAGAGCAGCAACCAAGTGTAATGGAATGAATTTTTCTCATCCTAGGCCTCATGGAAATTCACAAAGAATTATTGGCATAGGTACCGAGACCAATTGAATAGTACACTATTCACACACTGAGCTGCTAGAGATACGACAGGCACTAGATATTCATCTGTGTGACACTTCCTCATCACCTTTCCAACCAATATTTGCACGGCCAATTGAACTGCAGGTTCGTTTATTGAAAGGATGGAATACCCTCGTGCTTTCTTCACTGGTTTATAATTGCTTTTCATGCACTCAACCAACTCCTTCTCTCCTATCTTTCAGCCAAACTCCTTGGCCGGATTTATTCCTTCATGCGACAAGTGTGTAATCCTGTGAATCAACATATTAGTGATGGGGATAGGCCCTCCTAGCCATAAGAACCCATCATGCACCAATGTGAGCAGCTGATGTATGCAAGTTGTGTTAATTGTGGTGTGGTGGTAATGTGGCACCCAAAGAAAGTTGAGAAACCTACATTGCTCAACACCATGGGCCCATTCCTCTGTTTATAGTGCTATCACACTCGTGCCTCCATAGTATACACACTTCATGAAGTTAACCATTGCTAAGTGTGGGAACTTACCGTGATTTGTTAAATCCCAATCCTCCATCTTAAGTAAGAGGACTCACGTGAGTAGTGGACCTTCAAAAGGCACCTCCCCAGGTAGTAGGGGTGCGGAAATGACAAATTTCCCAGAATCTAGGTCTTTTGGAATCTTTTCCTTTCCTTTTCTCGAAGGGATATTGATAAGCCCCAAAAATGGATAATTATATGGGCTCATCCAACCTCCTAATCCAACTTAATCCACCATTCTCATTAGTTTATTGCGTGTTTTTTATTATATTTATGCTAATAGAGTGAATTGGGTTAGTCAATATGCCAACAAGTCTAATGTGTGCTTTATGCGGTCTTTTTGGTCAATTTGGAGACAAAATCAAAGGTTTAAATGAGCACTTGGCAGCCAAATTCGTGGAGAGGATTTGTAGGAAGGTGTCCCCTTCATTTATGGGCCCTTACCTCGAATTGTCCACCATCAGCTCGGAGTTCAAGGGCCACCAAATCAATTATCACAAGGGTAGCCAAGCAAGTCAAGTAGGACTATTGTTAACTGCAAGTTTTGGGCAGCCGAGTCCCTAAAGTTTAGGAGGATCGTTGGGGTCCTCAATTTGTATAAATAAGAGGGCTTAGGGCCTCATTTTTCTTAGCCAATAGTTAGTCACTTTGTAGGCAGAAGTTAGCTAGTTGGTAGTTCGATTTTAGTCATTTTTTAGGCAGTAGTTTAGCTCTACATTTCAGCACATTTTCAAGTTTCCCTTGTGGACAGTTTTTGGAATGTAACTATTCTTTTGATCAATAAAGATGAATCCAGCTTTGCACCAGATCTAATCTCACTTAGGAAGCTGTAGCTCTTGGGGTTGGGCCCATCTTGAGTGTCCAGTACCTCCTTTGTTTACTTTCATGTGTCTTTGCTGCATTCTTAGAACAAAATTTCCTATTTAGATTTAAATCTTGGTTTGTTATTTAGGTTTCTTTTTATGGTTAAAGTAGCTCTTCATGTTCAGATTTAGTTGATAGATTAGTAACAGGGAATATCTCCAGGAAAAGGCCATCAAGCACCTATGATCCCACCTCTCTCTCAGTGGGATCAGGAGCTGGGATCAAGGTGACCTTGCTGCCAACAAAAACACAGTCTTTGCTTCGCCATGCAATCATTAGTGTTTGATTTTTATTTGCAGAATTTGGTTACATGTTCAGCGTCTTGATTGCTTAATTTCCATAGCATTTCACATTATTTTGTTGCGAATAAACTGCTGTTCATTTTCCTTGCTGTTATTTAGGTCAAATTAGGTCAAGATAGCTAGATCTTGGGTTTGCATAGTCTTTGTTTGGTCAATTTTAGAAAATTGTGTGCAGATCGCCTATATTACCTCTCTATCTACCTTTCCTCCATCAGGTAATCTGCTCCAACCCTTAATCCATGATTCCTACCCTTCATTTGCCATACTTTTCCCACCTTGCCCTAATTTCTACATTCTTGTGCATCATCACTTCCTCCATCCTTGAACCAAATCCAATTGCTCCTTAGCCTCATGTGCTAGGTCCTAAACCCCTTAACATTATTATCCAACCTCCATTTCCACTTTCCCACCATTTTTCTTCCATGAACCTTCCAAAATCCACTTTTTGGAACATCCTGTAGAAAATTACAAAACATCCTGTAGAAATTCCAGAACATCTTGTAGTACCCCTGCAGACTTCCTGTAGAAGCTCACGAATAAGGTTTCTTGATAGACAAACTCTGTGAAACTCTCTAGAATGGTGCTAGGGACCCCTTAGGCCCTCTTCAAACCTTCCCAACCTTCTGCAAGCATTTCCTCTCGCCAATCCACCTCTGCACAGTCAAAAGCCAGTTAAAAGCGCATGCATGATAGTTCTAACAACTTATCCAAAAATACAAAAAGATGGTTCTTTCAGATTCTGCTGTAGATATAGCTTAGATACATGCATGTCATCTTCTTAGAAGTCAATGGCATCTCATTCAGTAGCTTGCATCTTCCTTCTTGCATCGATAGGACTAGCTGGTAGAATTAGGGTTTGCTAGGGTTTGCGTTTCTTTTTGGCTTTCAGTTTATTTCCGCAAGTAGATTAGCTTCCTTTGAGTTAGATTTCATCCATCAGTTAAAAAGCTTCTTCTAAGAGCTCATAGAAATTGACTTAAGCTCCTAGCGGACTTGTGCCAGCTAACCAAGTGACAGTTACGGCAAGAGCTAGTACTTGTGCATACAGCACCGTCGCTTCCAAGTTTGTTACGAACTACCAGGTTGATAAAATTAAAGAAGGGAGTTCCAGGAGTTGCAACATTATTGCTGCAATACTGGGGCTCACCACTCTTTTTTGCGTCGTTTCAGAGGAAGCG